>CANSGD010000631.1:25000-101623 GCA_947645195.1 Patellifolia procumbens | reverse complement strand
AGATAGGTGGGCTGCAGTGCTAGGTCGCGACCCGCGACCACTGTCGTGACTCTGCTATGCCCAGGTCGTGACCCGCGACAAGTGTCGCGACCACACGCCTTCCCCCCTTTCTCAAAAGCTCGAACATAAAAGGGGAGAGGGAAGGAAGAAATGCTTGGATAGCCTGGAGGATCCTCCTTGGTGGCTTGGCTGCTGCAATGGCTCGAATGCCGGAGCTCGGAATCGGAAGACTTGGAGTTTGGCTCGGAAGCTTCAAAGGACTTTGGAAGGCTTCAAGATGACGTGCCGCTAGGAAGTTGGATGACTTGATGCTTCGGAGAATGATAGAATACTGCACGATCAAGACAAACACGAAAACTTGGGACACGACTTTCTAGACCTCTTTAACACCAAACCAAACCAAAACGCGAACTCTAAACACAAACCGACACACAAAACCATACAAAAATTGCCTAAGATTGGCGAATAACTTCGACGCATCATTGGATTTACCACCACATCTTCCAAAGTTTTCCACACCTTTCACCTAAGCTACGCTACAACCTTATAAAGACCTCACCATCTTTATTGCATTGCATTGTTTGATTGATATGAAGTTTGGTCCCAATCTCCTAGAGTATTTGCTGTTTGTGAGTCGACTGAATAGGCTGAGTGTCACATGCACTCCCCTCGTAAACACACGAGTGATGTGAGTTGGGAAGGGGCATTATGGGATGGGTCAGGTGAGCGATCGGGCACATCTTTTGCCTACCACAAAAATTGAGAGTTGAATGACCTCAATGCGAGAACTTCTTAGTATTTACGGGATGCGCAGATGGCCCCTGGGGATTGCCATGATACCAATCGATTGCTGGTTTGATAGTAGATTGATGATGATGCTTACCTGCCGGACCCCTTGAGTCTAATTGAAAGTTTGAGCCAAATTCTTTTCTATCTTATCGAGGTGAGACATCATATGTTAGTTCGCACACTATTATTTGCTTGAGGACACAGCAAAGGTTTAGCTTGGGGGAATTTGATAGAATGTTTTGTATAGAGTTTTTCCTTCATTTACAAGCTAAATTGTGCGGTATTGACTCTCTTAAAGCAATTTATGCTAACTATTTTGATATAGTTGTGGTTTGTCTGTTTTATAACGTTTTGCAGGTTTTAGGAAAAAAACTCCCTATTTTTATCATTTTGACCACCACACTGTAGCGGGAGAAGTTATGAGGCATGTAGGAGGTCTCGAGATTGTATTCAGGCTCCTTTTCAAGAAAAATTATTGAGAAACTTGGCGTCTGAAACCAAGCACAAGAGCTGCCCAGGAAATGCCTCCACCCGTTGGCATCGGGCAACTGTTGCCCGATCGGACTCGATCTTCCAAAACAAAAACTTCAGTTTTTCCACCCGATCGGGAGATTTTACTTGGTTATTTTGCTGGTTTCTTTAAGACTTTCAAGAACATTATTGGCCCAATGGTATCGGGCAGCCTTGCCTGATCGAGTGTCAGTGTTGCGGTCCCGATCGGGTGGACCTTACCCGATCCCATCGGGCGGACGTATTAATTTGGTTGCTGAAATGATGCTTTTCCAGACCCGATTGGCTGCCCCTTGCCCCCGATCGGGCAGAAGACACGTAGGGGCGATTTTTCGTCTTTTCGTCCTATCTTATTTGCTTTCTTAGGTTATTATAAATACTTTTGCGTTTATTTTTATATTCATCTTTTATTATCTTAAACAGAGAGCTTTTTAGATTTTTTCATTAGTTTCATCATTGTAGAGGAGATCAAACCGTGGTTCAATTCAATTAAAGTTATTGCTTTGTCAATTGGTAATGTTCTCTCGTATTGCTTTGTTATTACTTCTTAATTGTTCTAGTTTATTTGTTGATTATTTCATGATGCAATTATTAGGGTTTCTTATTAGTTTTGTCATTGTTAGTTTAATCATGTCTGAGCAGATCCCTTTCTAGGGTATTAGAGAAGGAACCCATGTTTATACCATGATCATTGATTAGACTATTATTGATTTCTAGGGTTTGGTTAGAGAGATTGTGGTGTGATTTATTCTTGATTAGTAATTAATGTTAGTGGCCAATTTCATTGATTGCTTGTGTTTAATAGTTGTTCGTATTGACCCGTCTTACGATTAGAGGCCTAGGACACACCAGTAGTTCTGATAATGTTAGTGAACAAGCGGCGTATCTTCAACTATGAGCGTTGAGACTTAACCATAGTTCAGCACATGCTCCAATCCCTCGACTTTTAACTTAGGTTTTGATAGTAGTTAACCCTATTTGATTGATATAAGCATGGTGGATCGAACTAATACTCTAGGCTTTTGTTCCATAGTTAAATCTCAGTTTAGTTCCAATTTTCTCTAGTTAATTATTAGTTCAGTTAATCATATCAGATTTCATCAGAAGTAGTTATTTAGTTGAATATTAACATAGAAACTATGTCTCCCTGCAGATTCGACCCTGCTTCCCTTGACTACTATTGTTAGAGAACGTAGGAATTATCTTTGAATAGGTGATACGACTTTAGCTTATCAGTCATTATGGTGACACGCATTTTTTTGTGCTGCCACTAACATGTGTTTATGTATCATTGATCAGAAAAGACATCAATTCATTAAGAATCTTTTGTTACACTGTATGGTTGGATAAAGTCTTATCCACAAGGGATGGAAAGGCTACTAATAACCACAATAGAACTACTATATCTCTGAGTACCCCCTGGGAAACTATTAATGACATGGTATGGTCCATGAATCTCTAAGCAAACATGCAAGATGGTAATTCGTCCCAGCCATTAGGTTTGTTCGTGCCCACCTAGCTCGGCTACATGGAGTTATCCTATTGTGCAACGGTAGTCCACAAAAGCCTGGAAATCTTTTCTTTGTTTTGAGACCCTTGGACTTTGACCATAATTTGTAGCCTTAATACATAAACTAGACTCATGGTTTAGGAACCAATTATATTTGGTTAAATTTGTTTACTGAAGGGTAAATAGCATGCTCTAATTGTTTATGTGATGCACATGAGATCTACCACTTGTGTGATCTAGTTTTAGTAAGCGGCGTGAGGGAAATTAAAAGTTTTAATTACCTTCAGTTACTTTTGTGCTAAGGAAGTTGTTAATCTTACCCTCATTCCTAGTAGCATTTGATTAACTTAATCCCATTTATTATCCCTGCTCGATGGGTCTACATCCATTCCTGAACGTCGTCGAGTACTATTCAGTTGCCCACCATTCTTGTAATCGTCACCGTAATCCGCGCACGTGTGTCCGTACCCCCCTAAGTGGACGAGGCGACTACTAATCTTCTCATTATAATACTCTAATTCATCAACTCTTTTCCTTTTCTCATCCTAAAAAGGAGTCCTAAAGTTGTTTGATGAATCAAACGCTTTTACGAATGTTATTACTCAAATGTTCATGGGTGGCAACACGTGGAGTGTACGTGCCACCTAATACCTAACGCACATACAACATGAGCCACTTTAGAATTGGTGAATTATTGTTGCCAACGTCTGAATAACACTATAACACCCCGACTTTTCCATAAGGACAAAACCCAAGGTGTTACGTTGGGAAGGATAACGTAATTACTCTTCCCGTTAAACATATACCTCAAAACTCTTAAATAAACTTTAATGAATAAATAATAAAGTTCCGGATACCCGTTTAATAAAACAAAACACTTTCAATAACACTTTAAATAACAGGATCGTGGCTTTAGTGAAACCAAACTAAGTCAAACCATTTAATAAAAGTCAACCTATAAAATTCAACTTTCTTTAACGTCAACTAAACCAAAGTCAAACCATTTTCTTAAACAACCGCAGCGGAAAATAAAACTTAATCAAATCCTTTAAACCAAATCCAAATAACCAAATACACATGAAATAGTATGAAATAACATAAGTAAACTCCATTACGCCCCTTCTCGAATTTCCCCGAATGAATGATGAACTCCTCGAACGGTCACCTATATTGCAACCGTCTAAGATCTCGTGACTGCTCAGCAATATGGACAGATTCCAAATGCGTCATCACAGGATCATCACAGAAAGAAGCAATGATCAAGACATAAAGGAAAATATGAGTCAGCAACTACTGAGTACATAACATAGGAACTAGTCATGCACATAACACATAATCATGCATCATTCATCACACAATTACAGTTCACAATCAATCAAACTAATAACCAATTAATCCACAATCCATACTCAAATCCAATTCCTCTTCAAACACACTATAGACTGGTCATCCTCCCAGTTAAGCATTTGTGACTATAAGGCCGAGATATTTTGGGTTGGCCTACCCAAATCTCATCACCTTGAAACGTGGAATATAGAGCTAGCTTCGGGCTAGTTGCAATCAACATAATGTATAAACATCACCGAGCAAAGCGACCATAAATGGTTCACTCTCAGGCCTATTTACAAGTAGGGGATCCTATCCTACAAGGTCACTGCCGTTTCAGTTTTGCGAGATCCGTGACCTCGATTATTTTCATAAAAAAACTTTGTATTTTTGAAATCCCTATCCAAACTTTCTATTCCAAATATCCCTTTCCAAAACTATTTCATCTAAGTGAACTCAACAGTTCATAAACATAGAAAGACATGCATCATGCTTTCACACAAACATTCATAAACAATTCACATATAAAGTTCTCATGAACTCTATCCTAGGTTCTCATTCCAATCAAACAATTTCATCTATCATATATAGTCAAGCGCTATATCATGCACCATTCTACACAAACAAGTTCACTCGAGAAGCTAACGATCAACAACTAATGTCCTCTAATGAATTGTGCTCCTTGAAAACAATTAAACAATAAACTTTAGAACTCTTAAATTACTTAAACAAGTATAATAAAAAATGGGTAGCCTTTAAATTACTTTAAAACTCCTTTAAGAGTTTAAACATCCTGTAAACATATAAAACATTCTACCTTTAAATCCTCTTTCAAAAGCTCTTAAAATAATTAAAGACTTAAATTTTAATTAAATTACAACAATATAAAAATATAAAAATATAAACTTTGAAACCCTAAACCCCCATTAAAACCCTAAAATTAGGTTTAGGTCATCATACTTAACTTATACATTAAGTATGAGCACAAAATAATCCCTTTTTGGCAAGAAACTAATTAAATCACCCAAATCGAATCAAATTAGGAAAATAAATATAACCAGAAATTATTTCCTAAAAATAAATAATAAAATATATATATTTTAAAACAGGCGGACGAACGGCAGGGTCGTGGCCGTGGCAAACGCGTACACGCGCGCATTGGCGTGTGCGGCCCCGGAGCGCTGGCAGCGCATGACCACCAGCCTGCGGTGGCTCGCCGCCCATCGTGGCTGCGCTGTCACGCCGGTGGCTTACCGGCCTTCCTCCTTCGTTCTTATGCTCATAAAAATCCAAACTTTAATTAATTTAAAGTCCCAACCTTTCTTTTGCACAAATCTCGAAATCACTACTAAACTATATAATAAACAAGTCTAATCTAAAAACATGTTTTCAATGAATAATAATAATTTAATAATTCATGAAAATATAAACCCTAGAAAAAGATGGAGAAGAGAGAGAGAGCTCACTTAGGGTTTTGGAAAAGATGACGGCAACAATGTTTTCTCTCTCCTTCTCTCTCTATTTATAGGCATCCATAGAAAACCCTAATGGGCTTCATGGCAAACCCTATTTAAATTTTTTTCGAAATAAAATTACTTGTGCCCAAAGCCTTTTTAAAACGTGTCATCAAACACTAAAGCCCTTTTGAATATTTCAAAAAGCCCAAAACTAAGTCCATATTATATTTATATATGTAACATAACTTTAGTAAAACCCTTTTTTCATTAAATAAATTATATAAATCAACTCTTATAATATAATAAACTCCTTTAATAATAAGGAAGCTTTGTAAAGAACCACCTTAAGTTTCCAGTTATTTGTAAACTCCCACCTTTATTCTTCTTTTTAATAAATTACCACCTTAAGTTTACCAAACCTTTATAAAACTCCCACCTTTTGACAGAATTTGCCTAACTCCGTTAACTGTGGGCCCCACATCAGTTAGCTCTTTTGTTTTCCCTCCAAACTCTTCATTTTCCCTTCCTATATATGTTATGTCCCTCCAAACTCATCGTCCCCCTTATTATTTCCATCTCTGCCCCCATTTTTTATTCTCCAAAGCTTACAAAGGTTCGATTTTTTGGAAATTCAGGTAATTCTCATTCTCCTCTTTACCTCCGTTAGATTCAGTATATAGGGTTTTTCAATTTACAATTTTAGGGTTTAGGGTTTACAATTTATGTTTTTCCTAAAATTGAAATCCCTCGACAATTTATGGTTTTTCTGAAATTGAAATCTTTGTTTTGCAAGGAATGGGTGAAGTTGAAGGATTTTTACCAAAGTGTCATTGTGGGAGAATGAGAATTACCCGAATTTCCAGGAAAAAAATCGAACCTTTGTAAGCTTTGGAGAATGAAAATGGTGGCAAAGATGGAAATAATGAGGGGGGAAGATGAGTTTAGAGGGAAATAACATACTACATATAGGAAGGGAAATGAATAGTTTAAAGGTTAAAATAAATAAAGAGATAATTGATGAGGGGTCCACAGTTAACGGGGTTAGGCAAATTCTGTCAAAAGGTGGGAGTTTATAAAGGTTTGGTAAACTTAAGGTGGTAATTTATAGTAAAAACAAACATAAAGGTGGGAGTTTACAAATAACTAGAAACTTAAGGTGGTTCTATGAAAATTTTCCTAATAATAATAATAAAAGTCCTTTAAAATACGAGGTATTACAAACACTATTAGATAATAAATTTCTTAACTTTGGTATTTGTCTGTATATTTTTACATTATATATGACTATTTCAAATAAGTTGGAGATTTGGAGTTGTTGTCCCAAACTCATTTGGGTTTCTTGTCCTTGTCTCTCTTCTTTAAAAATTATCTTTTATTCTCTTATTTTTGATGTCAGGTCTTCCTTCTATTTTGTTATTTTGCAAGTTTGTTGACAATATATTTTCTTGCTTCTTCTTCTTCTAGCTCCTTTTTATCGTCTTGATTTATTTTGGATACTTGCTTGACCTTCTTGTAGAGTTGCTTTAGACCATCATCACAAACCTTCCTTACTTCTTCACTTGATTGACATATTGAAACCAAGTTGTAGAAATTTATGGCTATGACATGCCTCTATAATGTCCATAAGTTAGAGTATAAGTTTTGCCCTCTTGTGTCTTCTTCTATTCTGTACAAAAAAATTAAATGCTTTAATGTACTTATATATGTATATCGGATTTTTCTTTAAATAATTAATGTGGAATATTACCTTCATCTTCATCCCAAACTGCTGACTTTGCTAGTTTTATCCAACGCTTCCATGTATTTATCAGGAATTTTAAATTTGTTGTACACGTGCAGCACTCTCAGAATGTGGTAACATAACATTCATGTTTCAGTGAAGCACTAGCAAGTGCATGGATATTCTTTGAGTCCTTTAGTAAAATCTATGTAATGAGACAGTGAGAAATCTTCATCAAGTGACACTTCAAAAGTTTCAAGTCTCCACTTTGAGTTTCTTTTGCTCTTAATGTTGATGCCATTGCATATACATAATCCGTCTCAAAATCTTTGAATAATGGTAGTGTGTATACTTCTGTGGCATGCTTCAGCAACATGCATTTTGATTTAATTGCTTAGGGTTTTTTTTCTGTTGTGTACCTGAAGTTGTCACTTTATTTTGTGTTTTTCATCTCTTTATTGTTTCTTCGAATACATAGTAGAATTAAAACAAATTTGTGTTGGCTTTTGCATTGAATGACATTGCTCGGTTTGTGGGTTTTGCTTCTTTGTGATGAAAAGATCCATGTCGAGAACATGTCCTTTTTTGGCAATTCAAAGTTATTATTGAAAACCAATAAAATAGGGTTACAATCACCATACATCACCATCCAGAGCGAAGGGAAGGGAAGCTCCCTAATCCAACAGGATAAGGGCCCAAACCCCGCCAACAATCATGAACATGCTTAGGCTACTCAAACTCAAATAATAAGCAAAAGTCTCAAGGACTCTGAGCTTCTACAAGCAATTCTAAATATAATTTGCTATAACTAGCCAACACATCTAAAACAGGCCTACCAAATACTAAAGCATTCCTATTCAACCAAATTTGGTATACAACTTCAACAAAGAATAAGCAATATAATTGTGATTGGGGAGCTTTGCTTGTGCTTCTAAGAATGACATGCTTGACTTCATCATGGAAGTTCCTTAGAATAACCTGAATCCCCAACTGCTGCTGAAAAATAGTCCACACCCTCATAGTAATGCTGCAATCAAAAAACAAATGATTTACAGTTTTATAATCAGCTTGACAAAATAGGCAAGAAGTGTTAGTAGGCAATCCCCAAGTAGCCAACCTATCCTTAGTAGCTAGTCTTCCATGTAGAGGAAGCCAAGTGATGAAGAGTGCCTTAGGACTAGCTGGAATGTTTCAAATAATCCTCTGCCATCCCACCTTAAGATGCTCGCCTTGAATAGACTTGTACAATTTTTAATAGAAAAGGAAGGGCCAGCAAGTAAGCTCATAGGGACTTGATTCCCATCAACCATCTCCCTACTTTTGAGAATTTTCTTCATGGACCAAGACAGTCTATTAGAGATAGGCATAGTAAGAACATCTTGATGCTTGATATAGTAGACATGCAACCATTTGATCCAAAGCTTATCTTGCTTTATTGAAATAGCCCAAAGATGCTTAGCTATGACAGCTTTGTTCCAAGAAGCAAGGTCTTTAATATTCCAGCCCCCACATAAACCTTAGGAAGGCAAACAGTATCCCAAGCTACAGGAGCTTTCTTGGAGCCTTCACCTTGGCCAGTCCATAAGTAAATCCTATAATGCTTTGGATTTCCGTAAAGACCTTTTTAGGCAAAATAAAAATCCGGCACCAATATAGCTGGAACACATGGAGAATAGAGGAGACCAACAGAAGCGCAGCAGCATAAGAGAGCTTTTTCACAAACCACAATCTAACTCTAGCAACAGTTTTATCAATCAAAGGCTTGCACTCATGATAGAACAACTTCCTTGCAATTCAGCCTTTTGATCCCCATCAACACCAGTAATATAAAAATTACTCTTGTCTAAGTTAGCTTCCAAACCAGAAGTAAGAGAAAACTTAGTAAAAGCATCAAATAACAGCTGTAAGGATCTATGATCAGCTTTAGCAAACATTAACAAGTCATCTCCAAACATTAGATGGGTAATACTAAGTTTGGCACATCTTGGGTGGAAATGGAACTCAGAATTCCCCTTAAGCTGCATCAAACATCTAGACAAGTACTCCATACCCAAAGCAAACAGAAATGGAGACATAGGATCACCCCTGCCTCAACCCCTTTTTAGCAAAAAAAGGCTTGCAAGGCACTCCATTAATAAAGTTGGAAAAAGATACAGAAGTAACACAATCCATCACCCAATTCACAAACTTGGCAGGAAAACCAATCTCACACATCACAGTTTCAAGAAATGACCACTCAATTGAATCATAAGCCTTCTTGAGGTCAACTTTAAGCATACATCAGGGTGAAATTTGTTTAGTAGTGTAACCTCTAATAAGCTCAGTAGCTAACAGAATATTATCAGAGATGTTCCTACTAGGCATGAAACCAGACTGAGCAAGGTCAACCACACTACTAATCATAAGTTGCATTTTATTTGTCAAAATTTTAGCAATGATCTTGTACAAGACAGTATAACAAGCAATGGGCCTATAATCCTTAACAAGAGTGGGGTTGGCAGTTATAGGGACCAAATTGATCAAGGTACAATTAATAGCAGGTAACATCTCACCAGTCTCAAAGAAAAGCTCAATAGCAGCATACCACATTAGTTTTAATAATAGGCCAGGCTTTTTGAAAAGAGGATATTAAACCCATCATACCTGGAGCCTTAGCTTCATCAGTAGACCAAAGAGCACCATCAATCTCATGATGAGTGACAGTCTGAATCAAAGCCCTAGCATCAGTAGAAGATACTTGAGCACCAGCTCTAAGCATAGCAATATCAATAGAGGGCAACTGAGCAGCAGCAGATCCAAGCAACCCAGTATAAAACCTCAATACTTCCAGCTGAATATCACCAGTAGAAATGAGTTTACACCCATCCTCAGTATGCAAAATCTCAATGCTATTCTGCAGGTATCTTTCTTTTATAGCATGAAAGAAGAAATGTCAGTTAGAGTCCCCTAGATGTAACCACTGCACTCTAGATTTCTGCTTCAAGATAGACTCATCAACCTGCAGCAGCTTATTCAGCTTCATAAGACAAGATTTTTCAAACTGATGTAAGGCAGAACTAGCATAACCATGTGCAAGCTGAGACTGCACAAGATGTAACTCCTCACTAGCACTATCAATCTGCTCCCCCAACCTCCCAAACTCTCTTTTATGGAGCAGCTTAAGATCTCTTTTCACTCTTTTAAGACAGAGCCAAACTTCATGCATTGGCTCCACACCATGTCCAATATCCTGCTAATAAGCAGTAATAACATTTAAGAACTGCTCTTGGTCATCCATGTAGCTAAAAAACTTAAAAGACCTACCTCTAATCAAGGTGTTACTAGACCATTTAAGCAGAAGAGGTGAATGGTCAGAAACATCAGGATTCAAATACTCAACCACCAAATTAGGATACTTAGTAAGCCAATAAGAATTCACTAAGCATCTATTAATTCTATTACAAATTCTGGCATCACCTAACCCTTTATTAGACCAAGAAAAGAAATGGCCACAGAATTTATACTCACTCAAATCAGTATCTCTCAACAAATTAGCAAAATCTTGACTTTCATAATGAGAAACAGGAGCACCATTCACCCTATCATCAGAAGACAAAACAGCATTAAAATCTCCCATAATACACCAAGGAGCTACCATAGAGCTGTCTCTAGCTCTAAGATCAAGCCATAATCTCTTCCTATCCTCAATAGTATGCAATCCATAGATCACAGTAAGCCACCAAGAAATGCCAGACAACTTGTCACTCACCAAGCAATGCACCATTTGAGCAGAAAATTTTTGAATATCAACACCAATCAGAGATGAGTTCCAAGCTATCCAGATTCTCCCTCTCTCACAATAATTGTAATTGTGGCCCCACTTCCAATGCCTGCCAAATTTACCCAAAATTCTATCTTTATTATGCTTTTTAACTTTGGTCTCAAGCAAAGGAAACAAAGAGAGTTTATGTTTTAGCACAAAGTGCTTTATTTCTCCTACTTTAGAATGGTTTTTCAACCCTCTCACATTCCAAGTACACACTATCATCAACTTGGTGAAATAGTGAATGAGCTAGTCCCAGCCTCATCCACTATATGAGTCACCATCCCAGGCCCTCCAATCTCAACAACTTCTTTGCCTTTTTGACCTCTAGTGACAATATTCCGAATAAGCTCAACATAGTTTTAACAGATGCACATCCAGCAGTTTTACTATGCTCAACAGAAAGCATAACAACAGCATTTAGGCCTGCAGTCACTTCATCAGCAGCTGTAACAATAGCAACATCACCAACAGCTGCACTGACAGTAACAACCCCTAGCATAGGCTGCAGAGCCCCCTCCTCAGTAACCCCCTGCTACCTATTAGGCTGTCTCACCACACTGCCAACAACATTACTACCCACCTTTGCAGCCTCCACAACAGGTTTAACCATCCAATTTTGGACAGGTTTAACTAGGCTTGGTTTTAGAGCAATCTTGTCTAATAAGAGAGCATTTCACACAAGCATTTCACACAATAAGAAGGAGCCCATTCAAAATGAACTCTCTGTTCAACAATCCCACCATTAGTATCCTCAATAGTAAGAGGCGAGGGAGAGGCTTAGTAACATCAACCTTAATCAACAACCTAGCAAATGTGATCCTCTGCTGTTATGTAGTACATTCACTGCAAAAAGAGGTTTGCCAAGCATACTACCAATCCTACTCAATGATTCAGTACCCCAATAGTTCAGAGGCAAGTTATACAATCTCGCTCTAAGCATCTCTGCTTGAAAGTCAAAATCTAAAGTCCAAGCTTTCAAAATAATAGGCCTACTATTAAACATATGTGGACCAGCATAAATCACCTCATTTCGATCAGCAACAGAAGCAACTTTAACAACAAAATAGCCTCTATCAATGTAGAAAAAGTTTAGGCTTAGAAACATGATTCCAAATCTGTTCAACATATCTATTAATAGCTCCTGTAGAAGGTGTTTGCCCCACAACATAGAGGATAGCAGCAGTTGACCAAATTTCAGTTAGAGCATCTACCTCATAATGAGAGAGCTGAACTATTTGCTTACCTTCCTTCACTAATGGAGGAATGTATAAAAAAAGCTCCCTTTGAGGTAAGAGCCTTCTCAGCAGCAACAGAGGCCCATTTAGTTCCATTGAGATTCAAACGCCTAGCAGCACCTCCTCCTCCTTCTTGATTTTGCTCAGCATCACCACTCTGTTCTATCGCAGGCGTTCCATTGACATTATGCTCTTGATTTTGATTTTGCTGCACCCATTCTTAGCCCCCTGATTACTCGAACTCAAATGAGAAGCTCGTTGAGTTTGAAAAATCGCATTCATCTCTTCAATCGCACTCTTAAGTGTTTCATATAATCTCGTTGTTATTCCATTGGATAGGGTGTTTGGTTTGGATTGCAAAACCGCTGCCTCTCTCTTTAGCTTAGCTTGAACTCCCTCTTTAGCTTGCACTGATTGCGGTGGGACTTGCGGTTTTTCCGGCGGCCCATGGTGGTTTACAATGGCTAGAAATCGCCCTAGCTGTCGCGACTCACCATGGAGAGAAAACCCTTTGTAACTATTTTTCTCAAACTTAGCAGCGAGAGAACATGTCCTTGTTAGGAGCTGATCAACACTTGTCCCTGATGTCATACATTTTGTTGAACCAGTCTTGGTTCTCGTGTCCATACTATTCTGCCATTTCTTTCCACTAGTTCTCAAAATTTCTTTCGTTGTCGCAACTCATTAAGCAGGAAGTAAACATCTTCCTGAACTCAACAACACTCTTCAATATTCCAAAATGGTTGACAAATTTCTTTTCAAGGTGTCATAAACACAACTTATGTCTTGCATTTGGGAACACTTGATTTCATACATTCTGAATTAATCTGCTCAGAGAATGAATTTAAAGTATCAATAATTAATAATTTTGACCAGATGATTATTTGGGAAACATAATCAAGTCTTATGATTAGCTTACCTTTTCTATAACACTACTCATTGCCAAGTCTTGATCTTTGAAAATTGTTTTGGGTTCCTTTTGACACATGGCCTTCTTAAAAGTTTTCGGTAGCCATTCAAAGCTTTCGTCTTTTTCAATGATTATTTAGGCAAATATCGTTGCCCAATGATTGTTTATTCCTATAAATGGAGTACAAATCAGACCTTATTTGTTGGTCATGTAAGTTGTGTCAAATATGATAACATCGCCAAAAGTTCGGTAACCTTCCAACATCATTGAGTTGCGCCAGAAGTAGCTAACAATGTTGTTGCGGTCTCCAAAATTTGTTTTGTATAAGAAATTAGGGTATTCATCTAGTAACAGCCAAACCATTAGCAGCTCAATTAAGATATAATAAACATCTGATTAACATAATCCAAAGTAATGACCGACTGTTACTAAGCGCGTTGACCCCTTTACAAAGCAAGTTCCTTAAATGGTTAAAGTTTCACAATTGTATCATAAACTCATGAATGGTATTGAAAACGTGTATTTACTTTTCTAAAAATGCGCCATTATGCGTTTACTTAAAGGCCTCTCTGGCCATATGATCTTATAAAAATTATATAAGAAATATGCTTAGGATATTCCAAGATAAAATTCAAAATAACTTTCTCAGATTCACAAATACGCTAATATGCGTTTACACAAGGGTCTTATAGACCACATGATCTTATAAAATTAAATATAAGAAATACAATGTATAAGATATTCCAAGAGAATACCAATAGAGCTTTCTTAAATTTTCACAAAACTCTTGGGAGAACACACATTGGAGTAGTGTTTACCACTAACTCCCACACTGGTAGGCCATCGCCCATCTCGTATTATTTTCGCTTGCAAGACTTTTCGGACATGTCCCCACGCATTACACATATACATTGCAAGGTGACAAGTCACCATTGCCACAATCTCCACCCTTCTTAAAACGCATTTCAAAAGTTGATATTTCTGTCTCAAATCCATAATTTTCGATAATCATTAAATAACATATCACAAATCAAATCATAATTCCAAATGATCCTTGTGGGGATAACTTAAAAGTGATTCCTAAATATATACTTACGATTTATAGAGATTAAAATTTCATAAATGAGTAAATCAACTCATGATATTTTCATAAGCAATAGTTACAAGTACCATACTATTAATGTAACTTAAAGTAAGGGTATAAAATCTTCATATGTGAAACCAATATAATAAAACTCATGTCAAGAAAGTAATTTTAAACATAGATATATACTTATATACATCTCGTGTGATCATCATTTCAAGTTAAACTTGATGAGTGTACAAAGGAAAACCTCGTAATCACAAAATCGCAAATAGGTTATATTTGAAAAATATAGTTTTTAAATAAACGAATACTTCAATAGTAAAACCCTTTTATGGACATACTTATTGTCCTTAAGGTCGTAAGAAAGTTCATAATTCATAAGTTTGATTTTTATATTCCAAAGTTCTCAAGAATCTCATTATTAGTCTCAAATAGCCATTTCGTCAATTTACAAAATAATTTATTTACTTATAAAATTAAATTACAAAAATATTTAAAAATCATATTCTCATTATTACTGTCTTTATATTGCTTAAAATAATTTTTATAAGATTTTATCAAAGGTTTAATTAATTTAAAAGTAATTAACATTACAAATCGCCACTTTTCCTATAAACATGGAAATCACTATAATTGAACTAAAACATGCTTATATATGAACTCTATAAGTTTTAATATATGTAAATACTCAAATTTTTAGAATATAAATCATCATCACAATGATAGATTAAGTAGATAAACTTCTCAAATTATACACAAGCTCAAAACATGATGTCCAATCACTTCTTTAAATCATTCTTACTTATGATCACATTGCATGCAAGCAATACTAACTCTTTATACACTTAAAAATAAGATTACAATCCAAAATAACTCACATGCAAATCCTCCAATCAAAATATATGGAAACAAGTTCATGACTTTTCAAATTCCTTTCACTAGAAAACGTATTTTCTTGTGTACTTTGAATGAATGATGAAAAAGGCTCTTAATAATCTTCTCCAATGCTGTAAATCAACTCCTTTGATGTCCCTCAACAATCCTCAAGTTTAAACATCAAAATTTGGGTAAGATAGTCGTTTAAAAGTTAAAGATAAACCATAAATCAAAGTTTGTTCTTACTCATTACCTTGACTGATTTTTGTGGGTGAGTTTAACTTGCTTTGAAGGGATTTCTTCATGATCCAAAGCTTCCCCAATATATTAGGACCCAATGAATCCAAATATGAGATTGCATGTTGAAAATATTGAGTGAAAGAATGAGAAAAATGGAAGAAAACCCACCTTGGAGCTGTTGTCTAGACAGGCAAGGAGGAGAGGAAATGTTTGGAGTTCTGGGTTTTCTTTGCTTCTTGAGGGATGAAGATTAGTTTTGGGTGAGAGTTAGCTCAGTTTGTCTACTTATATGGGTTGTACTTAAATTTCCATTTTAGCCCCTCTCAGTAAGGGTAATTTAGTCATATATATGGTTGTGGCTATTCAGCTGTTTTCATTGTACCAATTCACTTGGGGGGCTCATTTCTCCAACTTTTGGGTTAGCTATGGACCCTAATCGACCCAATTAGTGTTGGACACATCCTAAGGATCAATTTCACACTTGTTTGGCCCAAAAATGCGATACTCTTAATCCACACCCAAATTAGTGAGCCACATAATTTTCAGTTGGGTCGATTAGGAGGAATGTTTTTATGCGGTGCTAAAGATTTAATAACTATCTTTGTAGATCCAGAAGTTTCATTTTATTATCTGGATATACCAAGAAAGATGTACGGTCTGATGAAGCTACTACGAAATATTGACTCATCGATATGGTTCATCCGGTTGAGCCGATCGATCGCATTTCGGCTGACCCAATAACCAGGAATTCTCACTTCCTACAGCCAAACCCCCCACGTCCGTAGGTAGAAGTCCTCCCGATTCCTCAGTAGCATCAGCTGGATGGATATAATCCTCCGCTTTTTCATTCAATTAATTAAAAGTGATAGCACATGTTAGTGGGGAAGGCACATCGAAATAGCTTAATAGTAAGGTATCAAGATGATGATATGAGTTACTCGCACTGCAACTGGATCTAGCGATTCTTACAAAGAAGTAGTACTTCCCAGGAGGAGTACCTCGGATCCCTCTGCTTCTCTCGTAATGGCTACTTGATCTATCAGAGAGAGGCGTTCCTAGTCACTCTGGCCGCTCTTTAACCTAGATTCTCTTGGGAAAGCAATTCTAACAATTGAGCTCAGTGAGGGCTTGGGATCTTATCTCGCCAAAGAAGCAGAAAGAAGACTTGCAGCTAGCACGTACAAAGAATGATCAAACAGATCTTCCAGGGGGAAATTGAGCCTTTATAGTGAAGCTAGCCTATTAGGCGCTGTCTAAGAGCTCTATGCTATCTATGGAATAGCGGTCAGTGCAGCTTGAAAGTTTGAACCAAGTTTTGGATTCGGAAGAGAAGTGGGCCTAGAGGATATTGGGAAATCTGGTTAACTGCTTTAGGAGTGCCGGCCCCAGGCTAGAGAAAAGATAGGCTATTACGGAAGCTGTGAAAAAGAATTGCTAACAAAAGTTTTCTTTTCTTAGTTTAGTCACCGATAAAAAAAGTAGTTAGGCCTCCTGGTAGTATGAAAGAAATAGATCTTAGTGCCTTAGACGACCTAGAAGGAGGATTGCTTCTCACCCGTAGGCGCGGAGAGCGTAAGCCCAAGCTTCTTTTTGAGACGAATGAGAAATGAAGGCAATTAAATTTTCAACGAAGCCAACAAAAGCCTGAGTTAAGTCCAAAAGAGAAGTAGAGGAAGAAAGAAAAGAACAGTCGTTGTTACCGGACAATGAAAAATCCATGCTCTTTCGACCTCCAACCACCATGATAATAAAGCTGCCACCTCTTTCTCGTGAGCTAGGCGGATGAAGATGCCAATCCCAGGAGCTTTACAGTGGCAAAACTGCAGTAATGCCCCCTTTTACCTCCGCTGCAGCAACTTGTCTTCCGAAGAGGAGGGAGCTGCTTCGATGCCATGTTTTACGTATGACAAACCTAACATTTGTTTAGGTTCGAAGTTCGGGAACGCTCTATAGATGGATCCCCTAAGTTAATCAAATAGGATCCATCACTACTGGCTTCGGCCCCAAATGCTTTTCATGTTCCTCGTCTATCACTCAAAAACTTTATTTTAGTCAGATTAAAGATTCAGGTCAGTAAGCTAAATCCTAAACATATCACCTGAGTCTTGCAACGTCGCTCTTTGAACCTTAAAGGTAAGGAGTATAGAATCCCTCCTGTATGGTACAAGGATTCTTTGAATTGGGAAGTGATAGATCAATAAGTTTATCATGTTAGAGTGCTTCTGTCTTCGATCCAGTACCCTTTCTAGACAAGGTTTAATTGAAAGTCTCTGTTATTGACTAGTAGTGAATGTCCCTTTTTCTTTTCCCTTTTCAATGTGCTAGTTTCTTTCCATCCATATATCTCAATAGTGAGTTATAAGGCTAGACAGCAAATAAGCTAATTCAGTTCCATCCCTTATCCCTTCCTTAACCAGAACAGTTAGAAAAGCATTAAAAGGAGGATTCTTTCAAGTGAAATCCATCAAATCTAGGCGAGAAAAATCTATGTTTATAGTGTGACAATCTTTCTAGTCCTATCTCTAAAGGAAGTATAAACGGTTCATCCCTTAGAAACCCTTGAACCCTATCCTCTCTGATTTGGAAAAAGATGATCTTGCTTGGGCCACTGAAGAAGAAGATTGATTGAATATTGAGGTACGTAGTAACTCGACTGTAAGGAGAGGAATTGGAGTTGGCATTCTTGCTATCTCTTGAATGCTTTGATCCATCTAAGCCCATTGACAAGCAGGAAGAGGATAAATTGGGGGACTCATAGGATAATTATGGTTTTGAAGATACTGAATTGCAAAGCCCACTTGATGGTTTGAAAAGCCTACGTCCGAATCCAAAATGGAATGGAATTACTTAGGAAGAGTTGATGGGGGACACGAAAATTTCCAGGGTTCGAAGAGCGACGTTTCAAGACTAAGGAAATCCCAAATGAAAACAAATAAGAGTGGTCGTGGAGAAGGGGACCCATTGTACTGAAAAAGCTATTGCTAGTGCTGACTTACTCTATACTGGTCTTAGTGGACTGACAGAGTGAGCTGGAAAGGGGATTTTCCGGGGAAATCAAATCATGAGAGCTAGCTTCGGTCTCACGTAGCTCACCTAAGAAAGGGCGGAGCTGTCGAGTGAGGATTGGGCGAGGGGAGTTCAAGATGTACCTGGGTACAAATGAGCCAATAAAAAAAGACAAGTAGAAGCGAGTTCAGTCGGAGTAGGCAGGGCTAAATAGTGTAAGTAGGGTACGTAAACGAGGACAGATCACATGCTTTTTGTACTGGTCAGCTTTGAGCTGTCGAGTAAGATTGCTCTATCTCTTATGAAAGGGGCTTTGGAAACCTGCCTTATTAGACGAGAAAGGGGAGTACTCTCTAATGTGCGTTCTATTATTACCTCCTCTTCCCGGGGGAGTGATCGGAATTAAGCCGCGTGGCGATACCCGCCAAAAACAAAGGACTATTTGATTCGCTTTTTGGGTAGGGCCTTTCGTACTCCAATCCGTACGAAGAGAATTATTCAGCACACTAAAATCTAGTGGATCTGGTTCCATATTCATGAAAAGCCGGGGTTGAAACATGTTATGAAACTAAGACAAGAATTATATTATGGCTAATAATAAGAAAGAGTTAAGCCCCTCCAAGGCCTATAAATAGAAGCTTATTTCAGTCTATATTTTCACACACAACACAAAGCAAAGAGAGAGGTAGAAGAAAAACAGTAAGTAAAAAAAATGGATATCCCTACCTTAGAAAGGCAAGCAACAATTCAGCAAGAAATCCGTTGGGTAGAAACCCGGAAGCTCCAATATGAGGAAATGCTGGGTCTGTTCTAGGAGCACCTGCCTGCCATCGATCCAGAGGAGCTAGTTGTACGCATGCGACGGCTCCAGGATGGCATTAGGGCTATGGAAGAGAGGAAACATGCCCTCCTCTGAGAAGAACAGTGCCTCATTGTGGTCGCCGCCCACCGCGCCTCCGGTCCCCAGTAAGACTAGAATAGAACAGTCCGTCGAATCTTTCTATCAGATTTAAATAAGTGCCTGTAGACGCAAAGTAGTTTGTTTTAATGTATGGTCTTCTTCTCCTTTGTTTGGTTTTCTTTGTTGTGTTTGCATGAACACCTAGTCTAAAGTGTTCAATGCTCTTATATTAATATACATAAAAAAAACACTTTTTCGAGCAGTGTTCTTAAATCACTTTATACATACTATTATGACCTTAATGAACTGATCGCTTGCTCTTGCTCCGTTCTCCTTTCTCTCTAGATGTTCCTCATTTTCAGTTCAAAAACTAATGTGTGATATATCGATATCTTATAGAGTTTTTCCCTTTCTTTACAAGCTAAATTGTGCTATATTGATGCTCTTAGGAGCTATTTATGCTAACTATTTCGATATAGTTGTGGTTTATGTGTTCTATATCATTTTGCAGGTTTTAGGGAAAAACTCCCTATTTACTTGATGTTTTGAGCACCACGCTATAGCGGGAAGTTATGAGGCATCTTTGAGGTCTCAAGATGGTGTTTGGACCCCATTATGAAGAAGTAAATGTGCAAAGACTTGGCGTCTGAAGCCAAGCAAAGCAAGGAAAGAAGAAGACTCGCCCGATCGGGTCGGGCAACAACTGCCCGATCGGGTACGAGTGAAGAAGCTGAAGTTCAGGTTTCCCGCCCGATCGGGCGGCCTTGCCCGATGTGATCGGGAGGAGCAATACTTAGCCATTCTTGCTGTTTTTCTTAGAGCTGAAGAAGACATCCACCCGATGGCATCGGGTGGACTTGCCCGATCGGGTGCTGGGGTTGCGGCCCCGATCGGGTGGAATCTGCCCGATCCCATCGGGTGAAGCCTATTTTGTTGCTGCTGAAGACTTGTTCCCAGGCCCGATCGGGCGGCCTTTTGCCCGATCGGGTGGATGACACGGGGATGCGATTTTCGTTATTTTCCCCACTCTATCTTATTGTTTTCTTAGGACCTATAAAAACTTGCTAGGTTATTTTTATTGGTATCTTTCATATTATTAAACACTTAGAGAGCTCTTAGCCTAGTTTATCATTGCTTTCGATTGTAGAAGAGATTCAAGTACAATTTCAATTCAATTAAAGTTTCCGCTTTCCGTCAATTTGGTAATCGTCTTGCTTATTGCTTTATTCCTTTATCTCAATTACTTTAGTTCAATCGCTTATTTCTCAATTAGTTCATGATGCAATTCTTAGGGTTTTCAATTAGTTTTGTTGATGCCAATTCGATCATGTCTGAGTAGTTCTCTTTCTAGGGTGTTAGATAGGGAAGCCATGTTTATACCATGATTGCTATTTAGACTTCTATTGATTTCTAGGGCTTGATTAGAGTGATTGTGGTGTGATTTGTTCTTAATTAGTGATTAATGTTAGTGGTCAATTTCATTGATTGCTTGTGGTTAATATAATAGTTGTTTGCACAGATCCGTCTTACGACTAGAGGCCTAGGACACATCAGTAGTTCTGATTACGTTAGTGAACATGCGGCGTATGTTGAACTATGAGCGTTGAGTCTTAACCATAGCTCAACACATGCTCTAATCCCTCGACTCTTGACCTAGGTTTCGATAGTTGTTGACCTTGTTTGATTGGTATAAGCATGGTGGACCGACCTAATACCCTAGGCTTTTATTCCAGAAGTTAAATCCTCGACTTAATTCGTATTATCTAGCTTACTCATTAGTTCAGTTAATTCTCCATATTTTCATCTGAAGTAGTTAGTTAATTGAATATTAATATAGAAACTCTGTCTCCCTGCGGATTCGACCCTGCTACTACTGACTACCTTAGTTAGAGGACCGTAGGTTTATTTTTGATTAGGTGACACGACTAAAACCTATCAAATTTTGGCGCCGTTGCCGGGGAGACGGCTAGTTTTCTAGTTTTTATTCGATTAATTAGCGTACTTCTCTTTGCCTCATTGGAACCTCCCGTTCCAATCGAGGCCGTTCTTATGGTTATCTTGTCGTCTTCTCTTATATGTCCAGGTATCAAAAGAAAACTCACATTATTCCTGGAGATCCTGACACAGAAGCAATACTTCGGGATCTTAGAGCAGCATTTGACCAAGAGAAGCCAGTTTTAGAGATTTCTACATTACCAATGGCGAAGTCACTGAAATCTTATGGGGTGCCTAATCCTGAAGGCATACCCACAGGTCCACCGATGCCCACTATTGCTGCGAACAATTTTGAAATCAAACCTGCACTAATTAATATGGTGCAGCAGAATCAGTTTAGTGGGCATCCTTCTGAAGATCCGACCAACCATCTACAGAGATTCCAACAACTCTGCAGGACTGTTAAACATCAAGGAGTCACACCTGAGCAGCTGAAGGTTATGTTATTTGAGTTCTCACTCAGAGACAAGGCTCAGAGGTGGTTCAGCGATATCACTGAGACAGAATGGCCGGCGATTTCTGCTGCATTTCTACATGAGTATCACCCTCCCACAAAAACAGCAGAAATCAGGAACAAGTTGGCTACGTTTTCCCAAGAGCCAGATGAGACATTGAGGGAAGCGTGGACTAGATTCAGAGACCTACAGAGGGAATGTCCACATCATAATATGGACAAGTGGTTTCTGACGCAGACTTTTTATAATGGTCTGCAGCCTCAGACGAAGAGTACTGTTGATTCGTCTGCAGGAGGGGTCTTTTTAGACAAGGCAGTTGATGAGGGTTATGACTTCCTAGCAAATCTTGCGGCCAATGACCATTCATCATCTAGGAGTCTGACTAAGAAGGTGCTTGAAGTTGACGTTATTTCAATGCTTACATCTCAGATGGCGCAACTCACTCAACAGCTAATGAAATCCTCTAGTTCAACACCTCCGCCTATGAGCATCAACGCTATGTCAGCAGTTGCACCCATCACCTCATCTTACTGCGAGGTGTGTGGTATTCAGGGCCATTTCGGTCATGATTGTCAGTTCAGTCAGAATCAGATGGAGCAGGCTAATGCTTTTCAGCAAAGACAACCCAATAACCCCTACTCCAACACATACAATCCTGGTTGGAAAGACAACCCACTTCTTTCCTATAGAAGCAACAATGTTCAAAACCCACAACCACAAAACTCCTACCATCCCCCACAAAATTCCTATCAACCTCCACACTACAACCCAAAACCCAACTACTACCAAAACCAAGGAAATTCTCATCATCCTCCTGGTTTCCAAAGACCTGCTCATCAGAATTATCAGCCAGCACCACAAAATGCAACCCCACAAGAGCCTAGCAATTCTGAACTGATGAAATTAATATTTTCTATGCAGAAGACACATGAGGAAACACAGAAGTCCCAAGAGAAGCACATAAAACTTCTCGAGACTCAGATTGCTCAGTTGGCAGAGACTAATGCACAGAGGCAGCAGGGACAATTGCCGGGGCAACCTACACATAGGGAGCAAGCAAATGTCGTTACTCTTCGTAGTGGCACTTCTTATGCTGCTCCTCCTATGCCCGTTGATGATGATACTGTCCCTAGCAAGGAGAAGGAGGTAGTAGAGAAGGAATTGGAGAAGAATTCGACATCTGATGTCGAAGTGTCTGAAACAGCTGAACAGGCAGAAAAGAAGAAGGAGAAGGAGAAGGTTGCTGATACACCTTTTACACCAAGGTTGCCTTTTCCTCATCGAATGCAAAAGTCCAAGGTGGATCAACAACTTGGTAAGTTCTTGGCTATGGTCAAGAACCTTGAGGTAACAGTTCCTTTCACTGAACTTATTTCTCAAGTGTCTGTCTATGCTAAGTTTTTGAAGGAGATGATCACAAAAAAGAGAGATTTTGGTGGGGTAGATAGAGTCGCACTCACTGAAGAGTGTAGTGCCATTTTGCAAAATAAATCTCCACCTAAATTGAAAGATCCGGGTAGCTTTTCCATCCCTTGTCATGTAGGTGCACTTTTTATTGATAAAGCTTTATGTGATTTAGGTGCATCTGTGTCTGTCATGCCTTTGTCTGTCTGTAATAAACTGAATATGGGAGCACTTAAGTGCACTCAAATTACTTTGCAGATGGCTGACCATTCTATAAAATACCCTCTAGGTGTTTTAGAAGACGTCCCTGTTAGGGTGGGGAAGTTTTACATTCCTGTGGATTTTGTTGTGTTGGATATGGAGGAGGATGCCCAAATTCCTATTATTTTGGGCAGACCATTTTTGTGCACTGCAGGTGATGTTATTGATGTCAAGTCAGGATCTTTGACTTTGAGTGTTGGTGATGATACTGTCACTTTTAAACTAACCAATGCTATGAAGTCTCCTATGCTTGAAGAATCTTGTTGCAGGATAGATGTGGTAGACAAAGTTGTGATGTCTGCATTTCAGCAGATACGTGATGCTGACCCATTGGAGGTAGCATTGACTGAGAGTGACTCCTTAGGCATTGATACTGATGTTGATGCCTGTCTTGCTGATTTAGAGGGTCATGGAGCTGAACAGAAACAGGAAACTGTGATACTTGAAAGTGTATGCTCCAGTTCTACTCCTCAGGTAACTAAGGTAGAACTTAAACCACTTCCCTCTCATTCGAAGTATGCATTTTTAGATGATAAGGAAGAATGTCCCGTGATTGTCAGTACTAAACTCACAGATAGCCAATTGCAAAGTTTGCTTGCTGTGCTTCGTATCCACAAGAAGGCTATTGGGTATAGTATTGATGATCTAAAGGGCATTAGTCCTGATTTTTGTATGCATCGTATTAATCTTGAAGAGGATCACCGCCCTTGCATTCAACCTCAGAGACGTTTGAATCCTAACATGCAAGAGGTGGCGAAGAAAGAGATCATGAAACTGTTAGATGCAGGGATCATTTATCCCATTGCTGATTCGAAATGGGTCAGTCCTGTGCAAGTGGTTCCCAAGAAGGGGGGGACCACTGTTGTTGAAAATGAGAAAGGTGATTTAATTCCCACTAGGACTGTGACAGGGTGGCGTATGTGCATTGATTATCGTAGACTTTATAATGCCACCCTGAAGGACCATTTCCCCCTCCCTTTTATTGATCAGATGTTGGAAAGGCTAGCCAAACATAGCTATTTCTGTTATCTAGATGGATATTCTGGTTTTTCCAAATTCCCATCCATCCAGATGATCAGGAAAAGACTACATTTACATGTCCTTATGGCACCTTCGCATATCGTAGGATGCCATTTGGATTGTGTAACGCTCCCGCTACTTTCCAACGCTGCATGATGGCCATATTCTCTGATTTTATTGAAAATATCATGGAAGTGTTTATGGATGATTTCAGTGTTTATGGTTCTGATTTTGATGTTTGCCTGCATAATTTGTCCAAAGTGCTTAAAAGATGTGTTGAGGCAAAGCTCGTACTTAATTGGGAAAAATGTCACTTCATGGTGAATGAAGGTGTCGTTTTAGGTCACTTGATTTCTGAGCGTGGCATCCAAGTGGATAGAGCAAAGATTGAGGTGATTGAGAAACTTCCCCCTCCAATGAATGTCAAAGGAGTGAGGAGTTTTCTTGGTCATGCGGGGTTTTATCGCAGATTTATCAAAGACTTTTCAAAAATTGTGAAACCCCTCACTCAATTGTTGCTAAAGGGTGCCACATTCGATTTTACTGATGAGTGTTTGGAGTCTTTTGACAGGATAAAGACAGCTTTGATCACTGCTCCTATTATACAACCTCCAGATTGGGATCTCCCTTTCGAGATCATGTGTGATGCTAGTGATTATGTGATAGGGGCAGTACTTGGTCGGCGGAAGGATAAGCTACTCCATGTGATTCACTATGCTAGCAAAACCTTGGATCCAGCCCAGGTTAATTATGCTACGACAGAGAAGGAGTTGCTAGCCATAGTCTATGCATTGGATAAGTTTCGAACCTATCTTATAGGTTCGAAGGTTATAGTACACACTGATCATGCTGCTTTGAAGTACTTGATGGCTAAGAAGGAGGCCAAACCTAGGCTCATCAGGTGGATTCTTTTGCTGCAAGAATTCGATTTAGAAATCAAAGATAAGAAGGGCGCTGAGAATGTGGTCGCCGACCACCTTTCTAGGTTGAGGTTTGGATCCCCTTCTGACCCTCATATAGATGACTCTTTTCCTGATGATCATTTGTTTTCTGTGTCCTCTAAAACTCCTTGGTATGCTGATTTTGCTAACTTCTGTGTTAGTGGTTCTCATCCTCCCAATCTTACATATCAGCAGCGCAAAAAGTTTTATCATGATGCTAGAATGTATTTTTGGGAGGATCCTTTCCTATATAAGAAGTGCTCCGACGGGATGTTTCGTCGTTGCATTCCTGATTGGGAAATAGAGGGTGTTTTGCTACATTGTCATAGTATGCCTTCTAGTGGTCATCTCGGTTCCCAAGCTACTGGTTTTAGAGTCTTACATAGTGGTTTCTATTGGCCTTCGATTTTCAAAGATGCCCGTGCCTTTTGTTTGTCTTGTGATGCTTGTCAAAAGGACGGGTAATATTTCAAAAAGGCAAGAGATGCCACAGAGTGGGATTTTAGAGGTCGAACCTTTTGATGTTTGGGGGATTGATTTTATGGGACCCTTTCCTACCTCTTGTGGGAATAGGTATATTCTAGTGCCCGTCGACTATGTGACTAAATGGGTAGAAGCTATAGCATCACCAACCAATGATTCTAAGGTTGTGATGAAGATGTTTAAAAAGATAATCTTTCCCCGTTTTGGTGTCCCCCGTGTTGTAATTAGTGATGGTGGCTCTCACTTTCATAAGAGCACCTTCAAGACCCTATTGACAAAACATGGAGTCACCCATAAAGTCGGACTTGCCTATCACCCTCAAACCAGTGGCCAAGTAGAAGTATCTAATAGGCAAATTAAGAGAATCCTTGAAAAAGTGGTCACTAAAGCTAGAAAAGATTGGTCATTGAAACTTGATGATACTCTTTGGGCGCTCCGCACTGCTTTTAAGACTCCTTTGGGTACCACACCCTATCGACTGGCTTATGGCAAGGCTTGTCACTTACCAGTTGAGATGGAGTATCTTTCTGCGTGGGCGGTCAAAGAGATTAACCTTGATTTGACAGCTGTAGGTGAAGCACGACTTCTTCAACTCAATGAGTTGGATGAGCTCCGTTTGGATGCTTATGAAAATCACAGGCTCTATAAAGAGCAAACGAAGAAGTTGCATGATAAGATGATAGGAAAAAGAGAATTCAAGGTTGGCGACAAGGTCCTATTGTTCAATTCCAGGTTGAGACTGTTTCCTGGAAAGCTCAAATCTCGATGGTCTGGACCATTCGAGGTGACAGAAGTGAAGGCACATGGTGCCATCGAGGTTGCCAACCACAAAGGAGAGAAGTTTAAGGCAAATGGACAGCGTCTGAAGCTGTACCATGAAGGTGCCTTTGTTGGTTGTGTGGAGGAAATCCGCTTTGATTCCTCCCCACTTGATTCATCTACCTAGAGAGGTAATATGGTCATGCGGGACCTTCATAAACCAGCGGTTTACGGGAGGCAACCCGTATCTCTTAGTTAGATCTTCTTTTCTCTTGTTTCGTAGTTTGTAGCATGTGAGAGAGCGTGAGGGTACTAATGTGTTCCTAGATCTTGTGTGCTTTGATGTGCAGATATGCTAATTGAAGAGAAACTTGAGCCATACTTGCCCCAAATTTGCAAAAAGGCGAGCTACTTACTGAACAGTAGCTCGCCCGATCAGATCGGGTGGTTGTCACCCGATCGGGTGAGCGGAAAATAACATAGAGGAAGAAAAGAAAGGACGCCCGATGTCATCGGGCAATGTTTGCCCGATCGGGTGCGCAACCCTAGCACCCGATCAAAAATACCTTGCCCGATCGGGTGGCAGATCGGGTGAACGCGTAAATGTCAAAGAAAAAAACAGTCAAAAGGTATACCGCCCGACGCCATCGGGCAACGTTCGCCCGATCGGGCGCGAGACTTGAGCACCCCATGAGAAATTAGGCACCCGATCGGGCGGACTATCGGGCGAAATTTTTTTCCTAGCTACAACAAAATTGAATTCCGCCCGATCGGGCGGCCATGTACCCGATCGGGCCTGCGACCACTTATCCCTCTTTTACACGAATTTCCCCACTTTTCTCACCATTCACTCATCATCTTTCCAATCAATTCTCTCTCTCACTTCACTCATTTTCAACCCCCAAACCCCTAACCTCCATTAAAACCAAACTCTGCTACCTTAAATCTCCATCCTTTCTCAACCAAACTTCATAAAATCCCCCTCCTTTCCTCCTTTCACCCTCCATCTCACAAAATCTCATTTACCAAAATCATCTTCCCTCTCCCATCTCTTCCCACACTCACCTTAAAACCCCATCTTTGTGTTACAAGAGGTTACAAGGCACATTTTCTACCATGGCAAGCAAATTCAAAAGGATAATTCGAGGTGAAGGCTCGCGATCTAGGCGAGAGGCAACACCACAACCACCACCACCACCACAAGTTCCACGGGATCCTCAATACCCGAAAATCATTTTTCGGGATGATGAACATCGCGAGAAATTCTTGCGATTTAAAAAGCGTGAGGTACTTCCTACCCGATTTCTAGATGTTGAGCTTTTGTCTAAACTTGGTTTAACTGATGATTTTAAGGACTTCATGAAAGTTCTAGGCATGGAGGCTCTTTATAATGTACATGTTAACACTTATCCTCCTCTAGTCTATGAATTTTTTAGTAGTTTCAGTTTGACAAAGCCCCGGGCAGGTCCGGTCACCCATGTTCACTTTAGACTTTTAAACCAAGAACACTCCCTTAGCCTTAGGGAATTTGCGGGGGTTCTTAGGTTACAGGTACGGGGTGACTACTACCCACCCGACCACTTTAGGATGGCCGATACTTATGTTATGCTGACAGGGGACCCTACGCCCTTTGACATCCAGCACTGTCATTGGGCGAACTTCCATCACCCTATTTTTAGCATTTGGATACGGTTCATGGCCCAGACTCTGTTGGGATGGTTTGAGGGTCACTTGGTCCGGGGGCCGAGCTAGTTGCTATAGCTAGCTATATTGCTAAAGGCTCTAGGGAGCCATTTCAGTACAACTTGGCTCACCATATCGCTATTCAGTTCGAGCGTATCTCGAACTCGCTCCCTAAGCCAAGGGAAGACGGTAGTTGGACCTCTAGGAGGTTAGTTAACGGGGGGTTGATCACATTGTTTGCCCGACAAATTGCCGGCTTTGACGAGACTCAGCGTACCCCCGTCCTAGGCCCTACCCTCATTGACCTCACCTATCTCAACACCCTCAAAGTCCTGTACCGCCTGCCTGACCATAGATTTCAGTGGGTGATTAAGTCCAAAAATCCCTTATTCTGCCCGACTCTAGGGCCCGACTACGGCCTCGTCAGGCAAACTACCTACTCCCTATAGAGGGAGTCGACCTAGTTGTCCCTGAGCCAGAGCCCCCTCGCCGTTCTTACCATAGGCGGCATACGCCGATTTTAGACGAGGGCGCCTCCACTTCTGCTCCCCCTCACACGGACTCATTTGACTTGACCTCTATGATGTCGACCCTAGGTCGCATGGAGACGGGGATGGGTAGAATGGAAGGGCTGATCAACGCGAACACTACCACCCTCGCGGGCTATGGCACTCGCATCGATCAGCTCTATACCCGTATAGACCAGATCGGGGGGCGGATGGACACCTTGGCTAACGACCAGCACTACGCCCTTTATCCTCTCTATGACGACTATTGTAGGCGTGGCATTATTGAGCAGATTGCTCAGCACCCCTCGTGGTACCATTGGAACCCGAGCTATGGCCAGCCTACCGGTCAGAGCGATGACATGGCAGAGGATGAGGAGGATGAGCCTGCTCGTCAGTCAGTCTGTTTTGGAGACTTTGGCCTAGGTCCTAGTGGTTTTGGAGGTGGTTTTGATGCAGGTCCTAGTGGATTTGGTGGTGGGATGAGTGGTCCCTCCGGTGGTGGTTTTACCGATGGTGGTGGTACTTCTAGTGGTGGTTTCTTCAGTGACCCCACTAATGATGATATGGGCGGCTGATGCCCTTGTTCTCTCCTCTCCCTCGTTGCAATGAGGACATTGCCTCGTTCAGCTTGGGGGAGAATCTCTCACTGTGAGTACAGTTTATTGCTTTCTAGTATAGTTTACTGCTTTTTAGAGTAGTTTAAAGCTTTGATAGTTTAGTTTACAGCTTTAAGAAAAATTGAAAAATTTGAAAAAAAATATGTTTGATCATGAGTGGTTTGATTGCCTCCCTGTGCCCCTTGTTGTGCTTTATTGAGAATGATTTGACTTTGTTTTCTGGATAGCTAGGCATTTGTGATTATGAGGCTTTGATTTGATGTTCGACTACTTTGATTTCGAGCAATTTCTGACTATGATATACTACTTTGTGCTGCATACCTGATTTGGTTAGACTGTGAGGCCTTTTTCTAGCCTATTGGATTCATACTTTTATCCAGTCTATATTTTTCGTGTGTTAGTTCCTCTCTAGCGGATCGATCTTGACTTTGACTTCGTACTCATTTGATGTTTGGTGACTTGTTACACTTGCTATGATAGAGGCGTTCTTTTGACTTATTCTTGAGCCCCAGAGTTAGTTTTTGATACATTTTTATCCTCCTTAGCCCCGCTGAGCCTAATGACCTTGTTTCATGTTACTTAAACCCTTATTATAAGCCCATGGCCTTTGTTTCGATATTATTCCCAAGCCTAGCTTGGGGAGCTTTGTGTATGGGTTGAGAGTGAAGTTGGTTTCATGGTTTGGTTTGATTGTTGAGGAATCAAAAGTGTATTTGTTGTGGCTTGATTATTAGAAAAAGAAAAGAAAAGGCAAAATTAGAGTTGCGTGAATGAAGTTCAAAAAAAATGAAAGAAAAAAATGAAATAAAAGTTCAAAAGAATTCAGAGTTCTTTCATTCACGCACGTTCATAAATAAAGTTTCATGCCATTGCCTAAAACTTGGGTTTGTTGTGCGTATTCATTGAATTTGGAGGATTGGTTTATTTTTCATGGTTTTATGGTGCTGATTGGGAGTTGCTTAGGCCATCTAAGGCCTTGTTTGAGTGTTCATGCTTCCCCTTTCTTGGTTTTTCCACCACATTACCCAAAAGTATCCCCTACCTCTTACCTAAGCCCCATTACAACCCGGAAAAGTCCTCTTGAGCTTGTGCCTACAATGTCTACTAGATTGATTTTGGTCAGTTTGTCAAAGTTAAAGAGTACGTCTGCTTGTTGAGTCGACTTGATTAGGATGAGCGACATTTTACCTTCTTAAACACATGAGAGTGTGAGTGGGAAGGGACATTTATGGTCGGGTCGGTGAGTGTTCGGGCACATTCTTTGCCTGCCACAAAATTGAGAGGAGTGACACCCTTTGTGAGCACCTTTTCAGGATTTGTATGCCTAGTAGTCACTTGAACTTGATGAATTGCTTGGATGATTGGTGGTTGGAAGGATTTGATTTGCCGAACTTGAATTATGCCTGCTTGAACGATTCTTAGTCTTGAAAATGTTTTTTTTGAGCTTGAATTGTTTTATTTATGGGGTGAGGCAATCTATTCCACGATCATGCTCTATTTGATTGAGGACAAGCAAAGGTTTAGCTTGGGGGAATTTGATATATCGATATCTTATAGAGTTTTTCCCTTTCTTTACAAGCTAAATTGTGCTATATTGATGCTCTTAGGAGCTATTTATGCTAACTATATCGATATAGTTGTGGTTTGTGTGTTCTATATCATTTTGCAGGTTTTAGGGAAAAACTCCCTATTTACTTGATGTTTTGAGCACCACGCTATAGCGGGAAGTTATGAGGCATCTTTGAGGTCTCAAGATGGTGTTTGGACCCCATTATGAAGAAGTAAGTGTGCAAAAACTTGGCGTCTGAAGCCAAGCAAAGCAAGGCAAGAAGAAGACTCGCCCGATCGGGTCGGGCAACAACTGCCCGATCGGGTACGAGTGAAGAAGCTGAAGTTCAGGTTTCCCGCCCGATCGGGCGGCCTTGCCCGATGTGATCGGGCGGAGCAATACTTAGCCATTCTTGCTGTTTTTCTTAGAGCTGAAGAAGACATCCACCCGATGGCATCGGGTGGACTTGCCCGATCGGGTGCTGGGGTTGCGGCCCCGATCGGGTGGAATCTGCCCGATCCCATCGGGTGAAGCCTATTTTGTTGCTGCTGAAGACTTGTTCCCTGGCCCGATCGGGCGGCCTTTTGCCCGATCGGGTGGATGACACGGGGATGCAATTTTCGTTATTTTCCCCACTCTATCTTATTGTTTTCTTAGGACCTATAAATACTTGCTAGGTTATTTTTATTGGTATCTTTCATATTATTAAACACTTAGAGAGCTCTTAGCCTAGTTTATCATTGCTTTCGATTGTAGAAGAGATTCAAGTACAATTTCAATTCCATTAAAGTTTCCGCTTTCCGTCAATTTGGTAATCGTCTTGCTTATTGCTTTATTCCTTTATCTCAATTACTTTAGTTCAATCGCTTATTTCTCAATTAGTTCATGATGCAATTCTTAGGGTTTTCAATTAGTTTTGTTGTTGCCAATTCGATCATGTCTGAGTAGTTCTCTTTCTAGGGTGTTAGATAGGGAAGCCATGTTTATACCATGATTGCTATTTAGACTTCTATTGATTTCTAGGGCTTGATTAGAGTGATTTTGGTGTGGTTTGTTCTTAATTAGTGATTAATGTTAGTGGTCAATTTCATTGATTGCTTGTGGTTAATATAATAGTTGTTTGCACAGATCCGTCTTACGACTAGAGGCCTAGGACACATCAGTAGTTCTGATTACGTTAGTGAACATGCGGCGTATGTTGAACTATGAGCGTTGAGTCTTAACCATAGCTCAACACATGCTCTAATCCCTCGACTCTTGACCTAGGTTTCGATAGTTGTTGACCTTGTTTGATTGGTATAAGCATGGTGGACCGACCTAATACCCTAGGCTTTTATTCCAGAAGTTAAATCCTCGACTTAATTCGTATTATCTAGCTTACTCATTAGTTCAGTTAATTCTCCATATTTTCATCTGAAGTAGTTAGTTAATTGAATATTAATATAGAAACTCTGTCTCCCTGCGGATTCGACCCTGCTACCACTGACTACCTTAGTTAGAGGACCGTAGGTTTATTTTTGATTAGGTGACACGACTAAAACCTATCAATGTGTCTTGCCATCTCTCTCGAAAATTACCTCAATATGCCTATGATTGCGAAGCCTAAGCCTTGGGCTATAGCAGGAGATCGATTAAATACTCCCGGTAAAGATCTTAGTATTTTTTATCTGGAAGGTGGGTATTATAACCCCTACTATGGCGATGATTTTAGGCTTTTACTAGGTAAAATGAAGGAACATTTCTTTGTATATTTTGGTGAGAAGCAACTATTAAGCACCCATAAAGGGGCTGAACAGCTTTGTAAGGTTATGAATACGCTAGAAAACCTGCCTTTTATTATTAATGAGGGATATCTCAATTTTCTCTTGACTCATAATGATTATTTGGTTAGAACAGGCCTTCTCATGCCTGCTTTTCTGAAACATATCGATTTTAAGGTTGCAATAGACATAATCCGCGATTTGCGTAGTAAAGAGAGTGATAATTTTCAAAAGACGTATACTCTCAACAATATCGTGCACATACTAGAGTATAACATCCAAAGGGCTCGTTATAAGCAAAATGTATTGGAGATGGCTTATGCATATAGGGGTTTTAGGATATATCTTCCCGGTGCTATTGACTTCCGAGGTCGTATCTATCGCACTAGAATCTTGCATTTCCACGAGCGTGCTCTCTCTCGGAGTCTTCTTCTCTTCGATGTTGGTATGAGTTATGGAGCCAACTGTTATAGAGCTGAAACCATAGATAGGTGTGGTGAGGATACTTTTTACCATCTAAGAGATATTATAAAAGGAAAGGTGCTTTATAACAACCTAGATTTGATGAATCAGATTCATAGATCTTATTACGCCGCTAGTGGCTTCCACTACAAGTCTTATGAGTGCGATATGGCTGCTGGTGCAATGATAATTGTAATAAAAGGCGTTATAACGCAATATAGAGCCCGTAGAAATCAAGTCTTCTTACTATCCTTGCTTCGGGATATGAACTTATGCCCCTGTTGCCAATAGGCGTGGACAAAAATAGGGCTAGTAGCCCATAAGCTCAAGGGAAAGAGAGTTCAGCAGGACTTGGCCTTCTTATTTATATAAGGGATTTCGTAAATAAAGGAATGCCACCTACAACTTTTCAATCCGACAGCAGTCCTTCGCAACTGATTTTACATCCATAGAAGAGAGTCCTTAGGTCCCAGCCTTTGAAAAAACTTGAAGCTACCTATTCGAATCGAGGTTTGTTGATTAATCTGTATTTCGACAAGCCAAATAGAACCTATAGTAAGCATGAATTGTTTGATGTTTTTCCGCTGTTGAATCAAAAATGGATGTTGACATCTTTAAATAACTTATAATAAGGGAGTACCCTTAGGGGCATGCTCTCCAATTCGCATGATGAGTATCAATTCAAGTACCACCAAATTCGCATTCTCCCTATTCTTTTATTATATCTTTTGCATTACTGCCAATCAGTATAGTTCCAACCCTTCTCATTCCATTGTGCCCTAGGATTCATTCGTATCTTACTTGGAATTCGCCAGAGCGATAGTTCTTCGAAAGACGTGAACCACGAGTGGTGATGGTGGCTGGTTCATCTTCAAGGCAGGCAAGAATGCGTAAAGAATCCGACCACTTTTCCATATCGAGGACCAGCTCTTCCACATCGAGATCCCATCATGTTAGTCATGTTATCATATTATTTGTTCCTCAAGCGTTGCTACTTGGTGTAATGCTTCTAGCTCATGTGCACTTAGCCTTCACATCTACCATCCTTTAAAGCTTGGTCTATGGCGCACCGCAATCAACCGATGTGAGTGAATATGCATAGTCCTATTCTCATGCCTAATGTCTAAGCTCTATTTGAGTCCTTTCACTCCCCACTCTCCTAAGGCGGGGTAAGTGATTATTGATATAATACTGTGGAATGCTTAGTTATTTATTAAAAGAGGAACTCAAAGTCAAAACTAGACTATGTCTTGCACACTGACTTCAATCGTAAAGAGATTTACCACTGTCTGTGTCGATACCAGAAAACTACAACTGAAACCTAGACCCCTAACAAAGGGAAAGTGATTGCCTACTTTCTATGTCCGGAGACACATCCTGCACTCCTTCTTCTTTTCCTTAGTGCTTTAACTAAGGATTCGATTCGAGGCTTTTTTTTCTTTTAGAGTGCCATCTGTTGTTTCAAGGCCGGGAATGGGCCTTACCTTTCAAAAACCAACACCATCCGCTCCAACCTTATCATCAGCCACCTCGAGGCCACCACTAGCTGTTTTAGATGTCCACGACGAACTCTTATAACCACCTTCTGTTCCCAATCCTCCAAGTTGAGCTAGCATCAATCTTATAAACCTCTACTCAGAGGACAAGAGACTATGCAGAAAACTTGACTTTGGGTGTCCTTGCGTCTCCTAATACCGATGGTAAACTTAGGAAAAAAGGCCGCTGAGGGAACTGCCTTTTCTGAGGTAGTTTACCGGCCTGACTGAAAGAAGTAGGGTTCTTTGGTGCTGTTGAGGCTTTCCTTGCCCTTGGTATACCGGAGAGTGCTAGTTCCCTTTTAGCAGTTGAAGAAAGAAGGACTTTCAGTAAAACTTAATGGATATCATTGCCGAAAGACTGGCAACAATTCAGAACGAAATCCGTCAGGTAGCAAAACCAGAAGCTCCAATATGAGCAAATGCTTGGTCTGTTCTGGGAGCATCCGCCCCCTCCCATTCTTCAGGACGTAGGAAGAAGGATGCAATTTTTACGGGACCGCATTCGAAGTTTAGAAAACCAAAAGAGGGCCCTCCTCAACGAAGAACAAGACCTGATTGTGCGGGCTACCAACCTCTCCCGCGATGACCAGGGAGACTAGAATAGAAGAGTCTGTCGACTCTTTTTAGTTTTGTAAGGTTTAAATAAAATAAGTGTCTGGAGACATTTGTTTTCATGTCTGGTGTTCTTTGTCTTTTTTTTAGTGTAGATCTATTCCGGTGCCTACTGGAGATAGACTCCTATCTATGCTAACTAGCTTTGTTTGGTGTTATTTGTTATGTTTGCATGTATGGTAAACCTCCGTGTAAAATGTTGTCTACTTAATGCTATGTTAATATAAATAAAGACTTTTTCGTAAAAATGTGCTTCATGTGAAAGTTTAAATAAGGTGTAAGCTAAGTGTACTACTGGAGATGTGCTTATTAAGCTTTTACAGCTCATAAGATAGGCCTGACGCTAGGGGAGTTCACTACCGGGTACCCAGCTTTTCGGGTACCCGCTTCTTTGGGTAGTTATCTAGGCGGCCCATGACCCGACCCTGAATAGTCGGGTACCCGTCACTCGGGTACCCGGTTTTTCCTGGTCGGGTCATGAGTACCCGGTTAATTAAAAAGTTCTTTGAAGACAAACAAAATGACAAGTAAATAAATAACATATAAGGCTATAACTAGTTAAAAATCAATAGTTGTCTGCAAGTTAACAATAGAGTGAAGCAGGGACTTAGACTTTTATAAGCTATACTACCTATAAGGCTATAACTAAGTAACTAACTACTCTGCTTTGTGTTTCATGATATTAAGCTAATGCTTAATTGCTTACTGGCGTTACTTCTCAGTAGTCAATACTTGCTAGGTTTGAGTGGTGCTACTGCTTAGTAGTGGAAATAGAGTGATAAGTGGCAAAAGTAAAACTTAAGCAATAGCTATGGGGGAGCAAATAAATTAGGAAAGGCAATTAAATAAATCCTAAGCACAACTGCAACGTAAAAGTCATGGAAATACAATGTATAAAAAAAATAAACCGGGTCATCGGGTACCCGCTACCTTTGATAGTATGGCCCATGACCCGGCCCGTTAATATTCAAATTTCTCGGGTCGTGTACCCGACCCATTAAAAATCTTAAAATGCTAAAAATACCCGATTATTTTCACCCGGGTAGGCGGGTCATCGGGTCGGGTTTTTTTGAACACCCCTACCTGACGCAAGGTAGTTTACCATAGTTCTCAGACTGATATCACCGAATTGGTAGTTTAAGAAAGTGTAGCAGTAAATAAAGCCGGAAAGCAGGAATGTCCGAAAAGCGTCTTCATCCTTTCACAGGTATTCAAAGCAGCGAGCCTATACGCGAGGCGCATCCCCTCCCTTTTCAGCTAGCGCACACTACATAAGTCTTGAAGCAAGTAAGCGCTTTTCAACTAAAGTGTGATTCCCGTGCCTTCCATCGGCTCTAATGCTTATTCAATTAGTTGCCCTTCTTTCTTTATTTCTTCATTGAGCTCTCTCCGCCCTGCTCCTGCTTTGAAAGAACTTGATTACTATATCTCCCCCACGCTTTGACTCTTAGTGCTCTCTTCCCTTCGTCTGGTTCTTCCCTGACGTTGGATAAAGCCTTTCCCGCTCAATAATGCTAAACTTAGCTAACCTGCAAGCACTCACATAAAACCTTCTTTTGGGAAGAGTAAGGGCGCTTACTCTTACTGGCACTTAGATTGACTAAGGCAATGAGTGTTCTCTCCTTTTTCTTGCACTTTATTCCCCTCCTCCCCTGTGGTTAGATTAGTTATGGAGTAGTCTGCTGGGCAGCGGGAAGTTCGCTCTTGCAGCTTATCTTCTTAGCAGCTATTCCAGTAAGCGCCTCTCAAAGTAAGCCTATCCATGATAGTAGAGTCTGAGAAAGCAAGCACTAAACTCAAAGCTTATGGCAGCAGCTAGAGTCACTCTAGTATTCAGAAAAGAAGGAGGTGTCCTAACGGAGTTCGTTTCTCGCGCTTATGCCCCCCTCTGCCCTATCTCCATTCCGTAGATAGAATCCGGAAAATTCGATACACTATATACCTTTTTTCTTTTATAGGTAAGCGCTTAGTATAGTAGTTCGACGAGCCCTTTTTTATATACCTACCGGCCGTTATATGCTTTAAAGTGGACATAGTTAACTCCTATCTTGAATAGCTATAATAGACGGTTTTTTGTATGAGTTCGATCCATTAGGTTCTTCTATTTGTTCAGAAAAGAAACGAGAGACAAGAAAACATCTTTGATTACGATTAAAAAAAACAATCTCAAATAGACCAAGATCCAATTTCGGGCCATTTCTTGGCGAACATGATTTGCCATAATCTCTTCGATTCCTTAATTTATCTGCTAGAATACAGAGAGATTGGGTAGGAAAGTGGAATAGACTTTTTGTATATGATAATCAAAGGGAGTGGGAAAGCTGCAGTAATTCTTTAGAAAAGCCCGATTCTCTTTGTCTTCGAGCTTTCATTCTTCAATCCACTGATTTGTTCCTTCATATACCTCCCCACTAATAGATAGAGACAAATAAGAATAACCAAACCACGTCTACAAAATGCCAGTACCATGCAGCTGCTTCAAAGCCAACGTGATGTTCCGTGGTCAGATGACCAAAATATTGGCGAATACAACATATAATCAAGAAAAGAGTACTTATAATCACATGAAAACCATGAAAGCATGTTGCTAAGAAAAAGGTAGAACCATGAATACTATCCGAAATAGTGAAGGGTGCTTCATAATATTCCATTCCTTGGAAGCCAGTGAATACTAGAGCCAATAAAACGATAGCTACTAAAGCGTAAACTGCTCGTTTTTGCTTCCCCGAGAGTATAGCATGATGAGCCCAAGTTACGGCAGCTCCGGATGAAAGAAGAATAAGGGTATTAAGAAAAGGGATTTCCCGAGGATCTAAAACCCAAATCCCTTTTGGGGGCCAAATACCTCCGATCTCTACCGCAAGTGCCAAAGAAGAATGAGAAAAAGCCCAAAAAAAGCAAAAAAGAACATAACCTCCGATACGATGAACAAAATAAAACCATATCGAAGTCCTAATTGTACGACTTTGGTATGATGTCCTTCTAACGTGGATTCGCGTAGAACATCACGCCACCATACAAACATGGTATATAGGATAAAAATAAGGCCCAAACTTAGAAGTGTTGCACCCCCTTGAAATAAGTGCATGTACATCACACCTCCTACGGTCGTTGCCAAAGCTCCGAGTGAACCCGAAATAGGCCATGGACCTGGATCTACCAAATGAAATGAATGCCTTTGAGATTCAATCATAAAGCACTTTGTCTCAGTTGTATGTGAACCCCCCTTCACCCCCACCCCCTAAAGTGGTAAAGAGGGGTCTCATTTTCTTTCTATCTGACAAGACAAAGAAATAGGAAGGGATGGTTCTTTCATTGCATTGATCGAAGTCTAACTAGAAAAAGATCTCTCTATTACTTTGAGAAGAAAATCGTTGGTTTGACCGACGAACTACGTGGGAAAATGGACCTTGTTTCTTTGATTTTCAGCAAGCAAGTATTGGAAGAGCCTTCTAATCGACCTGAACAACATATACGCCTTTTATTGATTATTACGAAAATGTAAATAATAAGACCAAAACAATTCAGAGTTGAGAATTGCACGGTATATTCGTCGGTAAGGAATGCTTTGAGTGGACATAGTTCAACCTATGTTAGATTCAGAAACACAAGTGCCAGCTGTGGAGCTTGAAGTAGTTCCTACTTTGGAGGAATCTTCCCCCATGAATGAACAAGTGTTGGAGGACGTGCATTCCATACACGAACCTTCTACTGTCCACCCTAATCTAATTCGTGCGAAAATTCTCAAATTGTTGAGAAGAAAATTTCTCTTGTTGCAGCCCCTCGTAGGTCTAGTAAGACCAAGAATACTAAACAAAAGGTTTGTTGATTTCTTGTTGACGAAAAATCTGAGATAATGATTTTAGAATTTGAGGAACCTACTACTTATAAGCAAACTTTGATGAGTGAAGAATCCTAAAAATGGCTTGAAGCCATGAGGTCCAAAATGGCATCCATGTCTGAAAATCAAGTATGGGACTTGATGGATTTGTCCGATGGGTTTACACCTATTGGTTGCAAATGGGTTTTCAAGGTGAAAACATACAATAATGGTACATTCAAGTCTACCAGTAGAATCGCTGCCTTTTATGATTACGAAATTTGGCAGATGGATGTCAAAACCGCTTTCTTGAATGGGTTCTTGAAAGAGGATGTGTTTATGACACAACCGAAAGGTTTTGTGGATCCAGAATATCCTAGGAGGGTATGTAAGCTTCAAAATTCCATTTATGGATTGAAGCAAGCATCCCAGAGTTGGAATCTCCGATTTGATGAGGCAATCAAACAATTTGGTTTTCTAAAAAACGAGAAGAGTCTTGTGTTTACAAGAAGGAAAGTGGGAGTAACATAGTCTTATCGGTCTTGTATGTAGATGATATACTTCTCATAGGAAACGACATTCCCATGCTTGAGTCGGTCAAAGAATGGTTGAAAAGTTGTTTCTCTATGAAAGACCTTGAAAACGTTGAGTATATTTTGGGGATTAAGATCTATAGGGATAAGTCTAAGAGGATGATTGGACTTAGCCAACAAACTTATATAGATAAGATCGTCGCTAAGTTCAACATGGAAAATTCTAAGAAAGGTTTTCTTCCCATGCAACATGGCATGTAGCTTAGCAAGACTCAGTGTCCTTCTGGACCTGATGAGATTAAGCGGATGAGTAATGTTTCTTATACGTCAGCTATAGGGTTTATTATGTATTCCATGATTTGTACTAGCCAAGATGTTTCATATGCCTTGAGCATGGGTAGCAGATTCCAGTCAAATCTAGGTGATGCACACTGGAGTGCAGCTAAGAATATCCTAAAGTACTTAAGAAGGACTAAGGATAATTTGTTAGTGTATGGAGGTGAAAGTAAGTTAACTGTTGAGGGTTACACATGCACTTAGAAAGTTTCATCTCATTCGAAAAATCGTTGAGAGAAAGGATGTAATAGTTAGTGAAGTTCATACGGATCAAAATGTTGTTGATTCGTTGACTAAACCTTTGCCTCAGCCCAAGCATGAGAGTCCTACTAGGGCTATAGGGGTTAAGCGTATAAGGGAGTGGGTTTAATTGTGCGCTATTTACTTTAAAATTAGTTCAAAACTGCAATTTCTCTTTATAATTATTTCACTATGTTTATCAATAAAACGTTATTTTATTTAATCTTGGTTTAGTATTAAATTAAAACGTCCAAGATATTTTATAACATTTGATAGGTCTGTCAAATGCGTGATTTGACAAATGAAACCCTATCTGGTGAACCTGAGTTATAATATATCTAAGTCCCTAGCCCGAATCATTAGGTTTAACGTAAATGATACAGTTTCGAGGACTAGATTGTAAGTTGATTGATAGCGCAGACTATGGGCACATGGAGATGTCTAGTCATTTACATAGACATGTATAGTGGTTACATGGCGAACAGGCCTACAGAGAGTTCTCTAAACTGTTTTGAGAATCTCGTCATTATATTTAGTGGATTCCTTTGACATGAGTATAATATTATTCTCACTTATGGATTAGTATATTTTTGACACTGCAAAATGTCGAGTCGTAAAAGGAGGTCATAAAGGCAGTGATCGGAATTGCTAGGAATTAAGTGGGAGTCTTGGTTATACAAGATTGGATAAGTCCTCAAGAGTTAGGATTAGTGTCTTGGCCTCTTAAAGAGCGAGGACTGAAAAAAATGCATGCCTGTGCTCAAATGATTTAAGGAGTTAACATTTGTTTAGACAGTTCGAACTCGGATTTCAAGAATCAACTTGAACACTGATACGTTAACATTGGATGTTACCATATCATCAAGTTGGACATTAAGTGACTTAAGGAGTTTGAAGATTACACACTTGTTCTTAGACAAGTGGGAGATTGAAGGATTTTGTCCTGTGATCAAGTGTAATAATCTAAATATGTAAGGATAATTTATAGAGATAAATATTCAACAATATTAGAAGATCGTAAAGTTTTTCTAGAAGCTGATTACGATTTGTTGGATTGATTAGATTAGGCCAACTACTAATATTTATTGGGTCCTATGAGGTCACACATTGTAGCATTTGGTTGGATATTACCCAAACCCAATTGAGAAATGGGTTGGCCGAGAATATTGATGGATGGAGGAGTTTATAACTCATGAGGGTAATGTCTTATAATGTATGACATTATGAGACTAATAAAACCTAATGATCCCACACCTTGTAACCTCTCTATATACTTGATGATGTAGAGGTTACAAAGTTGTAATTATTGTGGTTATTAGCTCCATAATGTATGACATTATGTTATGGCATTATGATCTTAATGAAGCCACAAGTAATTCCCTTTGTAACTTCACTATATAAGTGACGTAGAGATGACAAAGGAGGGACACACTTGAGTTGATCATCTTTTCTCTCCAAAATCTGGTTTATGAGAGTTTCTTATCTACTCCATCTTCTCCCTATTTCCGGTCTCAATCATCATAAAAAGTAATAAAGTGAAACTTGTTCATCTCTTCTGTACTAGCATGTGGTGATCCATCCGTTGCTCGTGGACCAATATTAGAGGAACGACATTTGACGTTTTATACACTAGAAGTACCTTGTTAAGAAGGATTCACACATTAAAAGGTATGTAACTATACTACATTTGATTTATATGTATGTTGGTCTTGGTGTTAGATGTTAAGTATATGATGAAATTCCGCTAAGTACATCTAAGCTCCTACAGTTGGGGGCACAAGGGATGTCAATGTCAGTCTTTTCAAGATCTCACATAAGACATAAATGGGTAAATTGAAGTCCTCTAATCGATTTCTGACCTTCATATATGAGAGAGGATCACAACATTTTTTGTGTTGAGCTATTTTTATTGGAAGAGTTTGAGAATTTATAAATTGTTGATTCCTTGGTGAAGCGTACCTGATGACCTTTTTTATTGGAAGAGTTTGAGAAGTTGTCTGATGTAAAAGGAACGGGGTGGTGGTTGGGGCCTGGTTTGAAGCAGGTGGGAAAAAAAGGAGGGGGGTATAGCCTTAAAATATTTTTGTAAATTAATACGATGATTTTAGATACTTTTAATGAAAAATGTCAAAACTTACATGATAATCAGGTTGCAAGTCTGGGGCGACCATTTTGGGCAAACCTTCCCATAGTTGGAATTATTCTAAAATAATCCATGCTTGGGATTATTCTGAACGCACCGGCTATAACTGAGATTTTTCGTCAATTTTTTCATTAATAAAGTAGAATCTACCAGCGCACTACAATACATCTCCTTAAAAAAACATGTCCAATCAAGTGTTTAGATTATTTTTTGGCAAACGGGATATAAAAAATATTTACAAAAGAATTTCGTTGACTCCTAACTATCAACTCATAGGTATCAATAATGTTACCAGCAATCAGATATGTTCAACTCATAAATCATTTTCAAAACAACCAAATCAAAAATCAAATATGTTACCAGCAATCAGATATGTTCAACTTTCAAAAAAGATTAGGGACGGAGGGACGGTCAAATTTTACAACTTTGGTCAAGACAAATTGCAAATGAAAATGGTTTGAATGCTTTAGTTTATGATGATGATGCTCCCACTTACTAATAGTTCAAAACAAAGTTTATTAGGCAAAAAAATTGCCAACTTTAAAGAGAGGTAATCCTCCTATTTTTTATATTGATTAAATGAGATCTTCTAATTTTTTTCAAACAATGAAAACTTAATAAAAATGATACATATTACGATTAAAGGAGTGGGCGTGTTTTTATATAAAAGTTGCTGTTTTTACAGAAATATGCAGAAATAACACCAATGAAATACGCATGCCCTTTATGCCTCCTATGTACCCCTTTTACATTGATTTCACGATGAAAACAATTTTCATCAGATCGTATTCCTATATATAGAGAGAGAGTTAGGTTCTACTGAAAACCACAAATTTGCTGAAAATCGTGAAAACTTGAAAAAGGGGTACAAATGAGATTTATAGGGGTACGCACGTTTTCACATTAAAGTTATCTGTAATACCGAAAATGTCATTAATGAAATACATGTACCTCTTTATGCCTTCAATATATCCCCTTTTAAATTGTGGAGTCTCATTCAATACTTCATGAGTATTTTCAAAAAACTAACTTATTACAAGTTTTACATATGCAATGGAAAATGAAAACAGTCCAAATAAGCATCACAAAACATAAAAGGTGAAAAAATTGTTATTATTTCGAAAGAGAGGTAAGTATAATTGTGGAGCGACCTTAAAAAATCTCAATTATTTTACTTAGAAACTAGACTATTAAATCACAGATGGAGACATGCAACATTAACTTAGTGTTTTAACCAACTAGAATTTTTGTCTTCTATAAATTAAAAGTCATGCAACTTTGTTCGACAATCGAGAGTAGGATGACAATCCTACACCCGAGTGTAGGATGAGTATCATACATACAAGTCATTTTTTTGCTCTTTACTCATTTGACTAACTCGAAAACCAAATATCACTTTATAGGGAAAGGACTCGGGCGTAGCAAAAAATGGCATTAGTGTAGATGTTCATCCTACACTCGGGTAAAGGACGAGTTACCTCAAGTCTTGTTTAAGATGTTTACCTTAGTGTTTTGATAAAGCCAACTTTAACACTTCTTAATGAAAAGGATCACCTAATATATATATAAAAAAAAGAAATTATCAGTGATAGCCTTCAACTTTGGCTTGTCATCAGTGGTAGCCAAAACACAGGTTTGATTATCACAAATAACCATGATATTTTGGCTATACTAGAAAATGTAGCAATAATAACCATTTTATGTCATAAACAATTGTTGTAAACAAAGGTTGATTTTGAACTATTAAGGGTTCCAGGAGACAAATAACATAAGTTTCCTTTATAAAATATATTTTTCTTTATTTGATTTTACAAAAGATATGAATGAAATAAATTTTTTCCAAGACAATTTTTGTTATTTTAGACACTAGAGACCTTAATTAGTTTGAAATCAATCTTTACAACAATTGTTTATAACGTAAAAGGGTTATTATTGTTATATTTTCAAGTATAGCTAAAACGTCGTGGCTATTTGTGATAATCAAATTTGATTTTGGCTATTGCTGATAAAAAGTCAAAGTTGAAGGCTACCACTGATAATTTACCAGTAAAAAATACTTCCTCCGTATCATAAAGATTGCAACGATTTGACATAAAGTGTGAGTAGAAAGTGTCAAATCGTTGTAATCTTTGCAACACGGAGGTAGTAGTAAATTTGAGTAACTTTTTTAATGATAAGCCAATATCATATTTATTGTACTAATTCGACAATTAACTATTTCACAAATTAAAACTTTATCCACTTTTTCACACTAGTGTGCATTTGACGTTAGTGGACAATAAAATTACCGGTTCGTTGCAAATTGTGTGTAAAAAGGTCGATAAAGTTTGTGCCGCAAAAGTCTGCAACCGCCTGAAAGCTAACATGATTTTTCTAGGAAACATCACTACCAATTATAATTACCAAATATGCGTTGACTTGAAAACAAAACAAAAAAAAGAGAAAAAAAAGTTGATGAACTTTCCTTATGTGAACTGCCTTTAATTATATATGATTTGGAAGATCAGATCTTTTAAACACATGCTTTCCCATCTGAGATCTAATTTATAAAACACATGCATTGCTGGTTTGTTGGGAAGAAACACAAAAGTATCTAGTGGAGGATAGTGTATTAGAATAGTGGAGCACAATTTGCTACAATGTAAAACAAAGAATGCTCGTTTTGCAGCAATTTTTACATTCATACTTCTCGGTACATCTAATGATCTAACACAAGGGTTCAACAACCCGCACTCTCAACTTCCAATCAATAACAAACTACCTGATTTCGCAGACCTTTTCGTTTGGAGCTTGTCATATTGAATATGGTGGCACAAAAAAACAGCATTTTGGACCTACATTTCTTATTCTAACTGTTTGATTGTTAGACTATTTTCCATGCCATATATAATGAGTTCTGACCACCTAAAATATTTCACTCATGATATAACTAAAATGAAGGGGGAAATAACACATTTAAAAGAGAACATAGTACGATGGACTAAGCCATACAACGTCGACAAAATTCATTATTAGTAGTGTTTTTATTGCAAACTAATAAAATGACCGTGTAGGTCTAAGAAGCTCAAAGAAAAAGTGAGAGCCAAGCGCAAGAGATCAGTGTCGAATTTCCTACGCTAACGGATCGACTATGCTTTTCCTTTCATGCCCAATTCCAATCTCAACTCATCACAGCTAACAGTTGAGATAGTCATGCAGTTAGACCGATAAAGAAGCTTATGAAGTACCAAGACAAGATTAAAGCACTTAAACGAAGGCAATGCGACCATAATAACAGCAAATGATGACCACTTTAGAAAGTTAACATAATCACAACAAAATCAGAAAAGAAAACTACTAATTTCCTTGGTTCATAAAGTGACACATCCACACACTAACTTAAAAGTTACAACCAATTAAGGGTAACCCTGAAGTACAGAGGATAAGGAAGGGCACTTCAGTCATTGTACTATTACAATGAGATGGGCGCGCACTTTAACTGATAAGTATACATTGCCAAATGCCCAACAAACTTATGTAATAGGACATCTTCTAAAAGTATATCAGGATGTGCACTTCAACCCTCTTTAAAGTTAAAGAAATGTCTTAGTTTGTCAAGGAAAGACTTGAAGTTATGCCCTCACACGGTCACACCCAACAAATCCTTCAATAATTTCTTTGTTTCTACTTTTCATGTGTCCTCTACTGTATCCAAGAAAACAGCATAACCTTGTTGAAATGGACATTACAAAACAGAAAATTGTCACTCAATTGGTGACAACTCTCTTAGGAAGCACTACCATAATATGATGCCCCCCAAGAGTAGTTCTTTTCACAGGAAAAAACGCCTATTTGTACTCAACTGGAGCCTCTATCCCACATCCAAGCATACGTGTACTTTGGGTGCCGCAAAGAACATATGTACGAGCATATAACACCTAATTGAACTCACTAGGGCATCTATCCTCGACGTAGGTGTACGTGTACCTAGGGTCAGGTGCAATGTACACATGCTTTACGCTTATCTGAACTTACCTAGAGCATCAAACCTACACCTAGAAATCAACACATACATCAACACGTGACGTGTGGGTGACGCGTGTTATGCACGCACAGACAGAAACCATCTTATACGCGTACATCATTTATGTAAGAAGTTTTAGAAAACGTCCAATGCTTACATGAACCTATTTGGCCTTACTGCGTCAAACTTGCACTTTAATGAGATGAAAGAAGCCACATCTTATCCAGTATTATTCCCAGCAAAGATTAAAGCCTTAGACCTTTAACAAGTTTGCCTTTAAACTTCATAACTCTCCATAGACTAGAAGACAGTAAACACCAGAGTTTAACAGAAATAACGCCACAAACCCTCAATCAACAATGTAACCATGCACCTACATGGGCAAATTACAGCCCAACCTCGGTATGACTCTGTAGTGAGCAAGGCCAGTGGAGTTGTAGATGCACACGTTGTTACTTCTAGCTGGTGCAAACCAGCAGAGAGACATTCTGACAACCCAAAGCCGTGATAAATTCTTTCAGAGTTCTAGTAATAGCCAAGCATCTACTGCGTCCAAAGAATTCTACCAACGAATCAGATCACCAAACAACTTTGCATGCTAATGAATCGGTCTAGAATCCAACAGAAAACTTACAAAGAGAAACAAAAGAAGGAAACTCTATTAAAATTATAGTCCAAAGAGAATTAACATAAATTGCCGGGGAAATTTTGATTTTTTTTTTTTAACAGTGTTAGTGAACAATGAGCATCCCACAATATAATTTTACAATATCATATCGACTTCTATAAATACATATAAGAAACATTCTTACCTATATTTACATGGAACTCTAGTGCATGCAAGTCAAAATTTCTCTGAAAGTGTCAGCTCCTGCCTGTTGAAGTAAGTTGCCCAATGTGTTCTGGTAGATTATTAGAATTTCTGAAACCCAACCAATATCTCCCATGATCTATCAGTCTGCTGTCTTTCTCTCTCACTGCAGAATCTTTTCTTTCAGACTGAACTTCCTGCACATCAGACGAGCCCGGATTTTCAGTCAAAAATTGTTCCCAGAATACATCATTCACTCCCTGAGGAGCTGCTGGAGCGGTCCCCGCTTCTTGCTCCTTCTGTGGAACAGGATCAGCAGCAACAGCAGAGGCTGCAGCAGGAGGTTCGGAATTCACATCAATCCTCGATGAATTAGATGGAACATCAACATCGAGTTGTGTATAAGATATTGCTGGGCTCTCGGCACAAGTAGTGGATTCAGCAAACTCGATGGATAAATGTCTCTGCCCATCGAGGCCTCCAAGATCTTCAACCACATTTTCCCAAAATGTCAAAGATGTTTCCATTCTCTCTAAGATCTCGGTATCCAAGTCTAAACCCGAAGCATAATCAGGACTTCCTCTCCTTGATGTCCTCACAGAACACACGCTGTCTTCGTTACTGGTTTCATCATGAAACAGTTCGGGCCTCGAAGAAACCCTTCTCTTTCTATCCTGGTTTTCTAGTTGGGGCACCAAAGCAAGCTCTGGTTTCTGCAATAACTTAGCAAAATACATAACAAAGTTATGCTGACGTTGTTCCATATGTTGCAGGCGCTCCCTCAAAGGCTGCACCTGTGACTCAAACTCCTGCTCCTCTTGCCTTTGCCTTTGTGACTCCAACAAAAGATATTCCCTTTCATATTTCAGTCGCTCAATATCGTCTTTGTATTTCTGCCTTTCGGAATCAGTTAACGGGTTAGAGTTCACCTGTCCATGGAGATTATTCAAAGAATGACTATGGACCGGCTTACGCCTATGTATATTTTTCAGAAGGTGTGACTGCCCTCTTATAAAATCATCATTAGCAAACTCCCATTGCTCTGGATCCACCTTCCTAAAACCCTGTTTTACGAGAAGAAATCATAAGGACAACAGTAAACGAACAAAAAGATGCAAGAACAAGTTAACTGAATATTGAATTAACTTACATAAGTGTTTAATTGCCTAATGAAACTTGAGAAATTGTTGTGTTTGAAGAATCTGGGTAACAAAATCCTGGAAAATTCTGGGGGGTTCAACACAATAAAGCTCTTATTAGTCGAACTCCACGAAACAATGGAGTCAGTGGTGTGATCATCAACCATCTCATAAGTCTTTACAAGAAAAGGAGGCAAGGCACTCGTACCACCTTGAATTTCATCCATCATTTATACGCAAATCAGAGCTCCTCAAATACCAAATTAGCCAAATCAAAGCTGATCATCGAAACCCACAATTCGACCACAATATCCCAAATCCAACAATACCAATCATACCCAAATGATGGAAATGCTCAAGCTCATTCACATTCAGCTCAAAAGGATATATCTTTATAATTCAACCACCACTGATTTTTCTCCTCCTGTTAGCTTCAAATTGGCAATACCCAATATCCAAAATTTGCAATAAACTGAAAATCCCCAATTTGGTGTTTAAGAGTTTTAGTGTGCACCCATAAATTCAACTCAAGAACCAAATTATGCCGAAATAGAATTAGAACAAGTTCTCCCAGAATATTCGAAGCAGAAATCAGTAATTTGTATAGTAAATCACACAAATCGCTTATCTCTCTTACCTGCAGAAAGAATTCCAGTCTCAGCAACCTCTACATGAACAAAACAAAAACAGTTAATCAACCCTTTTTGGAAGCTAAAATAGAAGAAAAAAGATAGAAAAAGTCGTTAAAAAGCAAAAATGAGGCACAGTAGAACCTTGAAAATCAAGCCAATGAAAATCATTAGAATATTGGTAACTTAGAGAGGAAAGTAAAAGAACTCACCAATTAGAAAACGCAAACCAGGTGTTCGACGTTTTGCCTAAGAGAAAATAATTCCAAAAAACAGATTTTGAGCTTGACCCAGGTGAATTCAGAGAAGATGAAGACTAAAAATCCCACAAAAACCAAAATTTTATCAACTCGATTTCAGAAAAGGAAAACTCTCTGATTTTAGGGTTTACAATATAGAGAGTTAATAAAGGGATCGTTTACCAAAAGAAAGAGGTAGAGGAGAAGAGAAGGGATGTACTTATATAATTAAGCATTCAGATTATTTCATGTAATTTGATTTGATTAGTAAAAATACTCCATACTATTTAGTGATTAGGAGTATCATAGTTCTAAAATATTGGGCATTGACTGATTGTTCCCTGGAAGGTTTCGGTTGTCAAAATACTTTTCCATTTCAGCATTTAAAAAATGAAAAGCAAAATGGTACTCCTTAATTCGAAAGTTTCTAAGAATATGATATACATAAGCCTATTCTTGTAAAGTAGTACTTCTCATCGGCCACCCCTATTGGATGGTGATAAGTCTTTTTTTTTTTTCTTTTGTTTAATTATTTTAATGTTATTGTTGGTAATAAACATCACTGTCTCTCTAATGGAGAGTTTTTTCATCTATTTATTGGGTTTAATCTCTCTCCACGTGAGAATTTGAGGACTTTATTTTTTCTTGTTTGTGTGACTTTTTCCTTTGTTGATCGAATTTTGTATGAGATTGCAACAGACGTCAATACTTCTTTTACAATTAGTTGATTTGAATTTGGTTCTACTTCGAAACTATAATAGATCGATAGACCTCCTTGTAGAAACCTGCAACAGACAACGATATGAGAGACGAGGGTTTTCGGAAGTGTTAGATCTCCTCAACGATCGTGATTTTGCTATGCTAAAAGTTTATTTATTTCAGTTTGATATGTATTTGCTAGTTTTGACTTCGATTGTAGATGTCGTATGACTTTAAATCAATGAATAAAGTCTTATTTCAAAAAAAATATGCTCAATGATATTCCTTTGTTTATTGCTCATTTTGATGTCTTCAAATGAGCAAAAGTTAGACGTTCAAATGAACAATGAGTAAAAAAATAACATTGGGTGTATCATGCTCATGGTAAACTCGCGTGTATAATAAATTCTCTCACTGCCTTCATTCTCTTATAGAAATTTTGTTCTGTTACAAAAGACGAGGGGACACAATAATTAACATTAATAATTGTTAAATTCTAATTAAATGAAATAATTCTTTCTCTATAACTAACTGTTGTACGATTTTTATGTTTTAAAAAGATATAAAACATCTTAAACAAACTATCATTTCTCCCCATTCTCCTCTCTATAATCAAACTCTTCATGTCTTTACATGCATCTCATGCATTTAAAGCTAGTAAATTATATGAGGTAACTGTGTTTGATCTTTACATGTCATAACTAGCAAAATGTTAATAAATTAACAAAACTAAAGACAATGTAGAGGTATATATATAACTGCGTTGTGTAGAACACATTTCTTCTGAAAATTCCATATATACATCATACAATATTCTAACATGTCCGAAATGGCTTACCGCAACAAGGAATTATTATTGAAGATGAAATTGATATAAAAGGAGTGTTATCCATGTTTTTTTTTGAAAGTTGTGATTGGAATTCGTCCTTTTTTTCTTTGTATCATCGAGTCAACGGAAGGGCCACTATATGTACCTTGTGAGCCTCGGCCCATTCAAATCAAAATAGAATGAGCACCTACGACTAAGAAGAATTTTTCGTCTTCAACATGTACTGAGAAAAATTTATATATGTAAAATATTATCATACAAATGAATTTTTGAAAAGAAAATGTGGCGTATAGTAATTAGTAAGCATGTTATACAATACTTTTGCCTTTATAACATCTTCTCCAATTTCTTTGAATTTTCTCCATTTTACAAGTTGGGGTTATTATAGACAAGCGCGAAAATGTAAAGGTTATTCTTGGAAAATGGTCAAAAACATAATGTTACCTCATATCATTTCCCAAAAAAATCATATAGGTAATGAATATCAAACGGATAGGGTTTTACATGTATTAAATACATTTTTTTACGTTGATGGTATTAAGAAAAAATAATATTCCATAAAAATAAGTTTCATTGAGCACCAATAGTTTCAGTTCAATAAATGTAAGTTCAGTTTTATTTTCTACAAATAAGTTCAGTCCAATACTGGTGAAAATTTTCAAAGCAAAAAAAATAGAGAATCGATAAATATAAGTTCAGTTCAATATAAATAAGTTCAGTTGATTATGAATAAGTTTCATTCAATAAGAATAAATTTAGTTGAGTAAAGATAAGTTTGAGTTAGTACATATGGTGAAGTAACAACAGTCTAAGTTGGGGACTTGTGTTAAAATCATAAGTAAAGTGATGTTATTAATCTTGGAAAAATTACTTCTAATAATCCAACTTTTTGATCGTTTGCAAAAAAATAATCCAACCTTTTGATTATTCCATAATAATCAAACATTTATACCCTAATTTCCTAGAGTAAGTCAAACCAGATAAAAGTTTCAAAACAGGTTAAATAGGACATGTGTTGCATAAACATTGGTTCTTTTTGACAAACTTTTATAAAATACTCCCTCCGTTTTTTTTAATATGCACTTATATCCATTTTGGGGTGTGTTTTTTTTAATTGGTACCTTTCTACCTTTTCCCATAAATGGAAGGTTGGCCCACCTAATTATTACACTTCTCTCCTACTTTTTTCCTTCTCTCTACCTTTTTCACTTTTTCCTTACTTTTACTAACCTTCTCTCTTACTTTTGCACTTTTTTTTGGTCCGCGCGCAAAAGCAAACATGCATATTAAAAAAAACGGAGGGAGTATAAAATAAAGTTTGACTTAACAAAAAAAAAATTACTTACCCCGACACTAGCCCCACCCCCACCGCGACCCCGCAAACCTGTCACACCCTTCCACTCCTTTCCTCTGTTGCCATCCCCACCCAGTGTCACCTCCTTCTCTTTCCTTCCCCAGCCACGAAATCAACACCCCACCCATTGTCATCCCCTTCTCTTCCCTTCCCCAACCACGAAACCAACCCCACTTACTGCCACCCCTTCCCCTTCCTTTTTCCCATCGACAATACCACCTTTTTAACCATCACCGGCCACCCCCTTCCCCTCTCCTACCCAATAAACCTCGAATTCATTGAGAGAGGACAATGGTTTTGTAGCTTCTGAAGGGGTGACAATGGGTTTGTGATTGGGGTGGGGGCGACAGTTGTACGAGGGTGGGAGGTGTTGGAATCAGGGAGCGGGAAGTGTTAGGTAGGGGTGTGCAAAAAAATCTGATCTGAAATATCCGACCCGAATAGGCGACTATCCGAACCGAAACTTCGGATACCCGAAATTCGGATACTTTGGATCGGATATCCGGTTTTGAAACCGGATAATTGGATCGAATCCGATATCCGATTTTGCACACCCCTAGTGTTAGGGGTGACAAAGGGGAAGGGGGCGGGACTAGGTTAGGGTTAGGGTGGGTTTAGTTTAGGGTTTTCTAGTTTAGCATTTAAATAGGATTATTCATTATTGTTCAGTTTAGATCATTTCATTTCAGTTTAGTTTAATTCAGTCAGTCTCGTTTAGTTTAGTTCAATTCACTACAAAAAGAATAGAGCCTTAGTTGTGACCTTTTCATAGACTCCTATGCAATTTTGAAGTGGAAAGAGATAAAAAGAAAGAATAAAGAGAACTATGTGATATGAGAGAGACAAAAAGAAGGAAATGGACAAAAGAAAGTGTCACAACTAATATGAAGCTTCTCCTTCTGCTCTTTTCATCTTCTTTACCCTTATTAAAATAAAATATTCAGATAAGTTCACTTTAGTAAAATAAACAAAAAAATTATAATCCTTTAACAAATAAAAATTGTATAAGTTTTAATAAATTTAACATTAATTAAAATAAATTCGAATAAACCAAGGATGAGCAAATCATGCAAACAGATCAAGTAAGTGAATTATACCCATTTTCTCTTATTATTTCTTCTTTTAACAGTGACGTGTGTGCTTTGGTAGTTATCTCTCATGACAGAAGTGTGAGACTACCGGGGAGTTTCTTTTTGATAATGTCGAAATAAATATACGTATAATAATAATAATACTTTGCATAATTTTCAATTTGTTTTTATTATTATTATTCTACCTTGATTTTGTTTGGACGTGTATCCAAAATCAAAGTGGGGCCTCAAATTATTGGGGTAACCATTCAACTCCACACACGTGGCAAACAACGAGAATGCCAAGCAAACTCAATCGTGTGGGCCCTGTCTTTTCCTTTAATCTTAGGTCATGCATTACCTGCAGGAACTTTGGAGACTAGCAAGACAATTCCAGTTTAAGAAGATTGATGATAATATGAGGCATTTCAATTTTCAATGTAGTGAGACCAAATCACCATTATTTAGAAGTTTTTCCTTAGTTCCATAAGTCACGATGAATTTTCCACCTATCTAGAACCTCTCTATTTTCCCCATCACATACTATCTATTATCTAGAATGAACTTGTTGATTCTTAGATAAATAAAAGTAAATAATGAAAAAAATTAATTGTTGGTTTAGAGACTAGCAATTACTTCTTTCTTATTTCTATCTTCTTTCCATTTTGTTCCGCAGTCCTCTACATGGCTAAATGTTAAGTTGGATGGTTGTTTTCTTTTACTTATTTCCTACGTTTCATAATATAAGTCTATCTTTTTTGGAGTCAAACTTTTAAATCTTTAACCATATATTCTTCTTAATATACACAAGAAAACATACCCATGTGAGATCTTGTTAGATTCATCTTGATATGTACTTTCATAATATCGACTTTTTATATTTTTACTAATACGAAATTCAAAGTATAGAAAGTCAAATGTGCATCTTGGAGATTGTGCAAAAGTAAACAGGACTTATATTTTGGGACGAATGGAGTATATATATTGATATACTCCGTAGGTCATAAGTTGATAAATTAATAGTAGGGTTTAGTAAACATTTTATAGTAGGTTTTGGAGTCATGATAAATTGATAAGAGAACTTCTATAAGCACTATGACCCTGTTTAGTTCACCTTAAAATAATATTATTCAGTAAAAATAAGTTCAGTTCAATAGAAATAAGTTCAGTTCAGCAAAATAAGTTCAATTCAGTAAAAATAAGTTCAGTTCAATAAAATTAGTAGTGCAAAGAAGAAAAAACAACATGAATCAGTAAAAATAAGTTTAGTTCAGTAAAAATAAGTCCAATTCAATAAAAATAAGTTGAACTAAACGTGGCTAAGTGTCTCTGTGTTAGTTACTATAATTGTATGAGGTTGCGAAACTTGCAAGATGTATGCCATGTGTGAATTGATGGAGAATATTAGCACGAGTTTATGTTCTATAGTGAATTTGGTGAATTTTTATTCATTCTGACTCTGAATTTCATTTCATAAATTAGAACACCATTACATTGTGGGCTCATTACATAGAAGTATGCATGGTCATGTTTGGTTATTATTAATAATTCCTTAAATAAACAGATGAAAAGGAAAGATGATATAAGATCGCAAGGTAATATCTTTTTTCTTTTATTAATTGGTCAAGATTGACTAATTTTGAAGATTTGTTATCCCCTGGCAAAATAGGTCTTATCATAATAAAGAAAAGAGGATTACATATGAAACTTATGTGTTGTATTTGTCTTGTAGACGGTTTGTATCCATATAAAGGTAGATTGTTCATAATTATTAGGGTAGTTGATTATTTTATTAATTAAGACTCTTAGAAACGGTTTTATTCCTCTATATATATAAAGTGTCAGGCAACCTAAACAGGTTAGCTAATCATTCCAAATACTTGTACATGGTATCACGAGCCTAGGTTTAAGATTTTTTTTTCCTCTTCCGCACGTTTCTTAATCCTAAGTTTTTTTTCCACAGACCCTAACCACCAGTTAGTGTTTTCCGGCGACATCTGACATGTCTGCCGCCCCTGTTGTCACCTCCGGTGACTCTACCACCGTCAGCCCCCATACTTCGTTTCATCAACGGACGAATGCTGCTGCTCCGTCTTCCGTCGCTGCCCGACAACATCAACCCCACGCTGTTGCGTACTCCTCTGGCAGCCCGTACAGCGGGCCTTTTGTTGCTGTAACACCAGCCGCAACCACAGTCGTTGCCGCAAACAGTGGCATGGTGGGTTTGTCAGTCCCATTGTGGCCGTTGCAACCGCCGCAACCCACCCTTGGTGCCTCGTCATCCTTGTTTGATGCCAGCCCATCCATGTTGCGACCGTCATCACGATATCCGATTGATTATCCTCCTGGTTTCGGCCCCTCCTCTAGTGGTGGCAACAACCACCCACTCTCGATTCCAACGGCTTACACTCCTCCTCTTCTCCCATCCGCCACATCTCTTGGGCATCAGGATATTACTCATTTTGTGACCATCAAATTAGCATCACCCGAAGCTTATCTTATGTGGAAAACTCAGGTGATGGAGGTCCATCTAGCTCCATTGATTCCAAGACCAAGAACATGGTTGCTTGTGTGTTAAGGGATGTTCTGAATTCCCTTAAGTCCTTTGAGTCCTTTGAAAGTGTCCTTACCTTAGTTAATTAATTATTGACTAAGTTACTATCTTTTATTGCTGTATTAGGGAGTCTAGATAATAAAATGTACTCTTAGTTAATTTAATATCATATTAGATTAACTAGGAAAGTATTAGTTGAGTTGTAATTTCATTTATGTCAATTAGAGAGTCCATTAGGGTTGTATGATGGTATGTTGGACGAGTGAAGACTTAAACTGCAGCAAAATGGCGCCTAACTCAAGGAAGCTTCCAAGAAGATCAACTAGGAGCAAAGATAGGAAAGGAATCTCTATCCTTTCCACAAAATGGGCGGCCAAGCATAGAAGATCAAGCAAAAGGAATCATTTTCCCTCCAAAGTCTATCATAGGAGCAAAGATAGGAAAGGAATCTCTATCCTTTCCACAAAATGGGCGGCCAAGCATAGAAGATCAAGCAAAAGGAATCATTTTCCCTCCAAAGTCTATCTTAGGCGCCTAACTCTATCATCTTAGGGTTTGGTTTCCTACTTTGAAGGGATAAGTGAGAACATCAAGGGAAATGGTATGGAGAGCCGTCCAAAATGATAAGCAAGCAAGCAAGCAAGGATCGACTCCAACCCTAATTAGATAGAATTTAGCTTAATTAATTTTTAATTAATTTAATTTCAGTAATTCTTTTCCTAGAGAGTCAAGGACATGTATTTAAAGGGCACATTTCATTTTAATAAAGGCATTAGACGTTTAACACTTAAAACTTTGAGTTTTATTTTGCTTTGATTAATTCCTAATTAATCTAGGCGCCTATGCTAGCTTGATTTTGAGCTTGAATCAAGTGGTGTTCTTAGGAACCTTAATTTGACTTAGTGGTCCATCTATATCTAAGTTAACTTAAGTAAAGCTTAACTATCAGTTCTTAAACATAATCAAACCTATTCTGCCTATCATATAGCCAGAATATAACATCAGGTGACGTGTTTGCTTTTGACGCATTAATTACTTGGTATCGTTGAAGGTACAATTACGATCCTCCTCCTACTTATGTTGATAATTTAGGTTAATCTTTGCCTAATCCGCAATTTTATGAGTATATGAGACTTGATTAACAAATTAAGTTGTGGTTATATGCATCAATTTCACGTGATGTTATGATGGATGTGCATGAGTTACGTACTGCTGTGAGATTTGGAATAGATTACAGTCACGTTTCTTGCATGCTAGTATGGCGAGATCAATGGAATGAAAGGTAGACTAAGTGATACGAAGAAATCTAATCAGCAGCCTGTAGAAGTGTTTTTACGTGAAATTAAGATTATTGTTGATTCTTTAGCTGCTATTCGGTGTCCTTTCTCTCAGTATGATTTGGTTCAGTATACTTTGACTGCTTTGGATCATGATCGTGGCTATGATGCCCTTGTCATTATTTTGTCACAATTTCAAATGTCTTTGACATTTGACGATCTTCGCCCTAAGCTACTTCAACATGAGCAACGCATTAAGGCTATGCGTGCATATGATGATACGCCTACTGCTTATCAAGCTTTAGTTGTTGTTCAGTCTGGCTCTTCAAGTTCATACTCATCTACTTCGGGTGGTTTGAATTATAAAGGTCAAGGGGGGTGGTAAAAACAAGAATCGCAACAATCGTAACAAGGGTGGTCATGACAATAATGGAGGTCGTGGCAATGGAGGACAGGATGGTCGTGGCAATGCAGGCCGAAATAATGGTATGGGTAAATTATCTAACATTTCATATGCTGATTATTCTTGTGCCAACTATATTGCTAATGATTTGTCTTCAGAAGGAAGTAATCCTTCTAACGGCAATTTAGCCACCACTCCTTCCTCCGATACTTGTGGTCTTTGTTGGTATCCAGGTCACCAAGCAGCCTATTGTCCTCAACGTTTCAATCACAACTTTGTGTCTTCTTCTCCTGATGGTGTTACACGTGCCCTAGCTGCACTCTCTGTTGGTGATGAATCGAATGACTCAGTTTGATATTCAGATTCTAGAGCCGCATCCCACATGACCTCACAGGGATGGTAAGCTATCTAATGCTCTTCCTTACTTACACTAGTTCGAGTTCTATTGTTGTTGGTGATGGCACACGACTTCCCATTAATAAACTTGGAAATTTAATGTTGTCTTCCCCTAGTCGCCCCCTTCGCCTCACGAAGATGTGTCATGTTCCCCAATTAAAATATAATCTGATGTCTGTTCAAAAGTTATGTCAGGATAATTCTTGCATATTTTGTTTTGAGGAGTCTTCTGTTTGTGTTAAGAACAAGACCACGGGGGCGGTTCTGTTGCGGGGAATCAGTAGGAATGGTGTCTATCCTCTACAACCTCCATTCTTGAGTCAGAGTCGTCTTCCCAAGTTTGTTCAGAGTCTTCCCGAGTTACTCATAGTCGTCTGTCCCTGCTCTCATTGCAACCAAGGAGTCTGGAGATGTTTGGCATGCTCGCCTTGGTCATACTTCTACTAGAGTTTTAGGAAGTTTACGTTCACAAAATTTGATTTCATATAAGTCTAAGTTTCATGACGATTGTGTCCACTGCAAATTAGGAAAAATACATCGTTTCCCTTTTGAGTCTGTGACTCATCGTGCCCCCTATCCCTTATATTTGATACATAGTGACCTTTGGCAATCACCTGTTAAATCGAGTCAATTTTTTCAGTATTATGTGGTTTTTGTTGATGATTATTCGCGTTTTTCTTGGCTCTATCCACTTAAACTGAAATATGATGTTTATTCAACTTTCTTAACCTTTCAAAAACTTGTTGAGAATTTATTTAATTCAAAAATTAAGTTTTTCCAAAGTGATGGTGGACGTGAGTTTCATAACACGCCTTTACTGCAACATTTCTGTGACCCGGGATTTATTTTCGAAATTGTGCCAGAAATCAAGCACAGAATGGTGTTGCAGAAAAGAAACATCGCACCATTATTGAGATGGCACGTACTATGCTTATTCAATCTGAGTTGCCAACTCGATATTGGGTCGATGCGTGCTATACAACTGTTTATACGATTAATCGTATTCCGAGTTCGACATTAAGGGTTCATACCCGTTTGCCAAACTTTTTAAGCGTCCTCCTTCCTATAAGTTTTTGAAATGTTTTGGGTGTGCATGTTTTCCTTTGTTTTTAGATCCTAAAATCAATAAATTACAGGCTAAGTCGATTTAATGCGTTTTCATTGGTTATGCGTCACATTATAAGGGCTATCGATATCTTGATCCTCTTTCTGGCAAAGTTTATACGAGTCGTCATGTCTTGTTTAGTGAACGGATATTTCCTTATCTTACTCTTGCGTTTAGCACGTCCGATGACTTGTCTTCTAGTGCTCTCTTGGAGTCTCTTCTGAGTCTTACTTCGTCTAGCTCGTCCAGTGGGTCTTTTACGGCTTCGTTAGCACCTTCCGTTCATGGTGACGGGTCTAATGGTTGTCCGTCTCCCTTTGTGATGTCCTCCCCGCACTCGTGTCCACCCGCGCCCGCAGCTAACGCCGCCTCCCCTCCCTAAATTTCTGCCAAGATGCAAGTTAGCCCCGCGCCCGCAGCCATACGCTGCTGCAACTGCCTGCCCGTAGGCCAACAGCGCGCCCGCAGGCCGCAGCATCTCTTCGCTGCCATCGCCTGCCCACCCGTAGCCTTTGGCTGCGCCCGCGGACTACATCAAGCACTCCCCCACTCCCATCTCTTCGTCTTCGGCCATGTCCCGTGATGTCTCCCATGTGTCACCCCCGTCTCCCATCGTCCCTCCCTCTAGTGTAAGTCGTCTAAGTGTATCGATCCCACTAATATTCATACTATGATTACTCGTTTCAAAAAAGACGACATTGTTTCAACTAGAAATTCAATGAACTTAAAAATCGATGCTGTTGAGTCTGAACCGTCTAACTTTAAACAAGCATCTAAATATTCTCGTTGGCAACAAGCCATTCGTGATGAGTATACAACATTAATTAAGAACAATACATGGGAACTTGTGCCTCGTAACTACAATCGAACTGCTCTTGGTTGTAAGTGGGTGTATAAGATTAAATTTAATTCTGATGGTTCTTTGGAGCGGTTTAAGGCCAGACTTGTTGTTTTTGGTAATCATCAGCTGCCAGGTATTGACTACTTTGAAACCTTTAGTCCTGTTATTAAGCCTACTACTGTTCGCTTAGTTCTTACCATTGCTGCTACCTTTAAATGGCCTATTCGTCAACTCGATGTTAAAAATGCTTTCCTTCATGGTTTCCTCAATGAGGAAGTCTATATGCGTCAGCCTCCCGGTTTTTAACATCCTTCTAAACCTCATCATGTTTGTCGGTTACGAAAATCCATTTATGGTTTGAAACAAGCTCCTCGAGCTTGGTTCTCTCGTTTCGGCAACTTTCTACTTTCTATTTGTTTCAAGTGCAGCAGTTGTGACACCTCCATGTTCACTCTCAAAAATAGTGGTCATATTATTTTTAATTTGCTATATGTTGATGATATTGTTCTTACATGTAGTAGTTCCTCTTTGCTTCATAAATCTATCACAGTTCTCGCTGCTCAGTTTGCTATGAAGGATTTGGGTAATTTGCATTATTTTTTAGGCATTCAGGTTTTACGTACTACTCAGGGTTTGACGCTGTCTCAAAACAAATATGTAGTTGATCTTCTTCATAAATTTCATCTTCATACTGTCAAACCCGTACGTACTCCTGTTGTATCTCGTTCACTCTCTCTCTTAGATGGTGAAATTCTTGCTGATCCCACAGATTATCATAGTATGGTTGGTGCATTGCAATATTTGACTATGACTCGTCCTGATATTGCCTATGCTGTTAATTCGGTTTCTCAAATTATGCATGCGCCTCGTACTACTCACCTTCATGCTGTGAAAAGAATTTTCAGGTATCTGGAGGGAACATCTGATTATGAGTTGCTTCTTCACAGTTCACAGTACTGGCTCCCCTACTGTGACCATTGCCTATTCTGATACTGATTGAGCCGGACACTCGGTGGTCTACTACTGGCTATGTTGTCTTCCTAGGGAAGAATTTGATCTCCTGGCGCTTAAAGAAGCGACCTACTGTTTCTAAGTCTTCCACTGAAGCTGAGTATCGTGCTGTTGCGTACACTGCGGCCGAAACAATTTGGATACGTCAATTGTTGGCTGATTTAGGGTATTTTCATCGACGACCTACCATTCTCTATTGTGACAATGTTTCTACTATGTATCTTACTGCTAATCCTGTTCATCATGATCGTATTAAGCACATTGATGTTGATTATCATTTTGTTCGTGAGATGGTTGCTAAAGGTGGATTTCAGGTCAAGCACGTTCATACACAGTTACAGGTTGCTGATATTTTTACTAAGGGTCTTTCTTCTGAGTTGTTTTGTAAACATCACTCCAAGCTATCCGTGATTCCTCCCCGTAAAGATTGAGGGGGTGTATTAGGGTAGTTGATTATTTTGTTAATTAAGACTCTTAGTCTGTATTATTTAGAGACGCTTTTATTGCTCTATATATATAAAGTGTCAGGCAACCTAAACAGGTTAGCCAATCATTCCAAATACTTGTACAATAATATTGTAGATTTGTAGTTGGAATGATTTCTAGAAGTATCGGACAAACTAAAAGGGGGGAAGTAATAGGCAAAAATATGCAACTTTTGCATGTGTCTACTATGACGATAATATTACTTTTTGAAACAATAACTTGACATTCCAGTAGAAGGTATGTCGTCATCGATCTTGAGGGTCTGTGTATACTAATTTAAGGTTTAGAACTTGGAAGGGTATGGCTCGGAGTTCCTTGCTTACAAATTCATAATAGATGAGAAAATCTAAAATAGGTTTACTAAAGATTTATAGTGCATATGACTTAGTGGTCCAACTTATTAGCAGAATTTGTTAAAGGCAGGCCTTTAAAATATTCACTTTGCCGCTTATACTCTCGTAAGAAAATGTTATTAATTGCAGACTAGATTTTCTAAAACCTTGTTAACACTCCACCTTCATTTTCCGACATGTAAATTTAGACCTATCGACATAACATTTAGGAGGGGACATTCTTGAACCACTCTTTTGGAATTTGACATAGGCTCGACCTGGAAACGAATTTTTCATGCCTCGTTTTAGGCCTTGTTCGATATTGCACGAAACTTGTTAGTCTGACTTGGCCCGTACCATAGCCATCTCGAAGTAAAGTCTGATACATTAATGAAATTGGAACTCTAAAAATCATCTTGTATTGTATAATTACACTATCCTCGTTTCTATTTGTTCTTATTGGCTAAAACGTCTTGACTCTTGATGACGGAGTCAAAATTTCACCAACACCATATAAGTAGTATTATCATAGGATTTTATGGGATCCATTTCAATTTGCATTTCAAAAAGGAAAAATTGACAAAAATAGTCCAAATTATTGGTCATCTTCTATAAACAGTCCAAACTATTGATAATCCATGAACAGTCCAAACTATCACCAGCATCTTCCATAAACAGGCCAAGTGACCTGTTAACCTTCTACAACAGGTAAAACTTATTTTTTTTATTTCTCTTTTTCTTTTTAGTTTTAATAACCTTTTTAATTAACTTAAAAAATAAACAAAAAAGAAAAATCCTTCCCCACCCCAGCCCTGCCAGCTACCCCAAAACACCCAGCTATTTAATAAAATCATCACCACCAACTACAACTGCCATCTGCTGCCCACCGTCCACCATAATACCCGGCCACCGTCATTGGCGCCGCCTGCACCACCAACGACAACCCTTCGTTACCAACATTAGATTGTGAATGTTTTGGTCATCACCTGATCTTAACCTTCCAATGCTGACATTAGTTATAAAAATCTTCACAAGTCGACAGAAAGCGGTTCTGATTTGTTGTATCATGAAACTAAAACAATCTGCAAGTCACATTTCATTCCAGAAAATAAATTGATTACCAAAGCAAAAGGCTCCAGCATTAGGTTTTTTTAAGTTGGAATCGTCATATATCGAGCTCGCCCAAAGCTCATCCCCCAACTCTGGTTGGACTCGAGTGTTACGAGCTAATCGGAGAAACAATAACGATGAATTTTGCTCGCATCAGATATCCCGAATTTGCAAAACAAACACAGATAGCCGAATACAAAAAAGTATCGCTATGAACTGAAATAAGTATTATCTAGAACTGAAATAACAAGAGTTATCAGCTAGATTTCGGAAAGCAACACCAGAAATCCGAAGACATTTATTAATCGCAATAATCAACAACACTGAAAACCCTCGTTTCAGCTTAAAACATTTGCAGACAACCGAATTTGAAATTTAATTAACTTAAAAATGACTTCCTAAGTAGCATTCAAAGTTTCAGATTACTAAAATATGATTCAGCAATGTGAAGATTGAAGGCAAAGTAGCTCAGAACGAAGATTTGCAATCGTATTCAATTGAAATTAATAAAGCTGAATTTGGATTTACAATAACAGAAATTAACTCGTATGTCGAACATTAAGCTGAAAAAGAATATCGATAATTGATCATGAATAAAGGAAGATCGAGAGAAAGAGGACACAAATTCAATAGTTGAACGAGATATTCATATCATGAAAAAGTAGCATTTCAATTACCTCTTAAGATTATCATCTTCATATGGTTGATACTATAAAAAAGCATAGGAGTCAGAGCTACCCTACACAAAAAGAAAATTATCCCCTTTGATGATTGCCCACTCTGCTTAACCCAACAAGAAACAATTGAGCACCTGTTTTCGGAGTGTCCAAAAGTGAGAGAACTCTTCCAAAACCACAACACCACTTCATGGCTAAAAGATCATATTTATTCCGGCACTATTGTCGCAACGCTTTCTAACCTCAAAAGCAAAAAAGAGATCATTTGCCGCTATATTTCCCTTCTCTAGCACATCTGGAAGGTAAGGAATGGGCGTATTTTCAATAATACTCCTTTTGACCAACAATGTACCCACCTACGCGCTAACTTGTCCCGTCCCATAAGGAATGGTTTTATAGTTACACTTTAGACAAGAATTTCTTACGATCTCCCATCAACGGGGACACCCCTTCCCCCTCTAGATTCAACTTTCCCTCTCCCCTTTTGATTCGTTGCTCCTTCCCTCCTCCTGGCTCCCTCAAAATCAACTTTGACGACTCGGTGAAAAAAGGATCGACGGCAGCAGGTTTCATCATCAGAGACGCAAATTGTAATGTTAGCTGGCTACTACTTTCAACCTAGGCAGTACGAGTATATTCGTAGCGGAGGCTTCATCTCTCCATAGAGCGCTTCTTCACCTCAGGTCTTTCCACATGGTAGCATCATCATAGAAGGCAACAACCTGCTAGTCGTCAATGCGGTCAAACGCAGGGCCGATCCTGGGCCGGGGCAGACAGGCGCCCGCCCAAGGCCCATAAATTAAGATTGAAAATCAGTAGTAGTAAAGCAGATAATTTAACGCGCTTGACAAAGTTCACATGTGAATGATCTAGCTCAGTTGGCATCAACTTCCTTATCCTATTTAACAGATCTGAGGTTCGAATCTCATCGCTTTACGCACTTGTTTTGCAATGGCCACGTGAAGCTTCACAAATTCCCAAATTCTTGTTGATGTTTCACCTCCCTCCAAACTTAGTTTATATTTTGCTGTTTATTATTATATTTTTTATTTATGTGCTCTACTTTTGATCATCTCATGGCTCTTTTCCTTTACAAATTCAAGTCTTGTTTTTTTGTTTTGTTTTTTTCCCCTCCATATATCTCTACCGTTTAATTTACTTAAAAACTATTACTAACATATTTCTGTAACGCCCCGAAAACGGGTACCTTAATTAATCACCATTAATTATAACTAATCACAAGATTTGCGGAAGCGTTTTCATAAACTGTGGGTTATGGCCCACCAATAATATAATATTCTTACAAAAGCTCATTATCTCATAATTACAACTAAGACCTTGAATACTTGCTTCATCCCATTTCTTGAAATCCATCCCAAACACTTGCTTTTCCCAGATTCATCTCCATCCTTCTTTCATAACCTAAGCTTCGTTCAGAAGAAAAATAGAGAAACAAGAAAAGACTGAAAAACATTCCAAAATGAGTGGAAAACTCGTAACTTTACTCCAGCCCGTACAAAAACGGTTTTGGTTCGAAAACATTTGCATTTACAAGCACATATATCCAGGAGATAAAGCAGACACGTACTTCACATGTAAATCATATTTCCTTGAAATAAGACAATAATCATATTTGCCATATAAATTATATTTGACATATAATACTCACGTTCATACGATACATGAAATCATGTTAACGGACACTTTAATACTTTCATAAGAATATACGTAAACTAGTAGAACTTGGAAGCTAAATCATGTTAGAAACTGACGTCATGCATTCCATGTTAATTACTTTAAGTAAAAGCACGTGTCATGAACAGTATTTAATGAGCATTGAGTAAATTCATCCCATTAAGACGTAATTTCAGACTTTAAATAGATGGGGAAAATAATTCAAACATTTATGATTATAGTGTGATCCATAATGATTCGTAAATCCTCTTTAATCAGGTTTATACTGGTTGTTGGTCTGTATTTCAGGGGTGGGACGTCTCCCACAATGGGCCAGTGCCCCAGGAAAAGAGCCAGTGCTCATCAGGAATAACATTAGCGGGCCAGTGCCCCAGGATAAGAGCCAGTGGTCATCAGGATACAGGATACAGCTCGGTACGTGCACGACCATCAGTCAGGATATATATACAGCTAACAAACCAGTTCTTTCACTTGAGCTTATCATGTTTCATAACTTTTAATATCCATTAGTGATATTCCGTATACTTTAATCATTCAGCTCAGCTCTACCTTTATATAGGTAGTAAAATCATATCGTAAACAACGTTCAGTATTCATAAGTTTTCATAAGACGTACATCAAACCTTTGAAACCATTTGTAATGACGACCTTGGTTCAGAAAGCATTCATACTTACCGTTATTCATAAGGCATAACGTCATCCCATGACTCATAAGACAACATACTTAATCCATAACCATACGACACTTATTACTTTGCTTATAATATTTCATAACTTTATTAACTTATTCCCAGACACTAATTGGCTTTACAGAAGCTCACATATTTCATGATAACTGTTAATGAACAACAACACCTCATATATTACACTGAACATGGATTCAGACTTAAGATTACTTTTAATAAGTCATAGAGGTAGAAATCATAGGTCATAAGTTAATCATGGAATTGCTAAACATACATATTCATAAATCATATAAGCATGTAATTCATGGATAACAGCATGAGACGGCATACTTTGTCTAATTCACATGAGTCATGAGTCTTGTAATAAAAGTATTAATTATATATATTTACGAAATCATATAAACATGTATCACGTAACTCAGAACCGACATTCTTTACTTAAACATTAAATAATCATGTGAACAATAATTAGATTAATAACTCACATTAACATCGAGTTTCATTTAAACATGGATGAAGTCGTATACTGGTCACGTAAAATCATACTTTCATACATTATTCATTTATTCATGTTATAAATAATAATTTATCGCTTAACACATAATAATTATTCATGTTACGTGACTCGTGTCATCATATAATTTCATATCGTTTACACATATGAGCTGTACTCTGAACATACGAATCACAATATATATTTTTCGTAATATCATGGATATAACTCAAATAGAAAATGAACTCTAATTCCATTACTTCATAATACGAAGTCCCTATAATTACATTTTACATCATAAAATCACATACGGGCAGGTATACTAATGTTGGACATAAAGGTTATCTTAACCGCTCAATCCATAATATAGTCATAACTCCAAGAACGTCATCCATAGACCTTTCGAATTCCCACATTTTGATTATCGCTCCAAATACATAAATAAAATAATAATTATCAGAATCAACCCAACTTATAACTATAATTACGACTTTTTCTTAATAACCCGTTTTTTTCGGAAATCTTTAATTAAAACATTTTTACTAAAACTCATTGTAAATCATCATTATCATAATCTAAAATAATTAGCTACAATAATAATAATTTCCAAATTCAACATTAATAATTTATAAAATCGTTTTCTAAAATTACCTTATATCTAATTAGGCTTTCAATAATTAAAAGAGGTAAAATAGATTGATGGCTTTATACCTTTAGAAAGTCAAATTTGACTTTGAGTTTTAATATCCATTTTTCTGGTTCACTTTGCAATAACTTGGTTCATGTTGAACCGACAACGAAGATCATAGGAGGGAAAGAGGAGTGACGGAGGAGCTAGGTTGGCTGTGGGGGCGTGTTGGCTGGCGTTCATGGCGGCAGGCAGGGCGGTTTATGTGCGCGGTGCTGCTGCGTGGCAACCAATAGCCACGGTACAGCAGCAGCAGCAAGCAGAAGAAGAGAAAACAGGGCAGCGAGAGGGAGAAAAAGACGAGGCTGCTGCTGGTGGTTGGAGTTCTGTGGTGTGACAGGGCTGCGTTTCTGTGGTCGTGATTTGGTGGCGGGTAGCTATGGTGGTTCCTGGTGGTGCAGCAGCGGCGGCAGCAGCGAGCAGGGGAAGAAAACATGGGAGAAATAAAGGGCGGAGCTGCGGGTGGGTGTAGCAATGGCGAGTGGTGGTTGAGGGTCGCGTTTGTGGTTATTTTGGGTGGTTCGAGTGGTCGACAGTAGGCGGGAATGGGGGCGTGAGTCTCGGCCTATTATGGGTCGTGTTTTCCGGCGAGATACCGTAACAGGGGAAGGAGAGTGAAATAGCTTAAGATTTGTATGGAAATGGATTGAAATTGGGTTCTATTTATAGTGAGAATCAATGGTTTAGTGTTTAAGTTTAATTTGAATTGTTCTTCCAATGGATAAGCATGAAATGGAGAAGATGAGGATGAGTTTAATGGTGTTTAATTTGGTTTGTTTGATTTTCTCATTCTTATCTGAAGTTGCAGCCTTTCTTTGAGGCTATCAACTTGCCTCTTAAGGCTCCAATGGTGAAGAAGAAATGAAGCAGGAGGTGGAAGAAGATGGGTTCCTTTTATTTTTCTTTTTCCTTTTCTTTTTCTGATTTTTCTTTTGGGTTGAAATAGGTTTTGGGGTTTGGGCTTGAACTTTGAATTGTAAACTCTAAATTGGAATGGCTCTAAGGTGTCTAATGACCCATAAGAATACAATTTCAATTCCAATAATATTAATATAATTAGTACTCAAAATCATTTAAAGATCTAAAAAGAAATCTTAAAACCTATTTATGAAAATAATACACTCACATTTAAGTTAATAATCTTAATTACTTAATAATAAAATATGGTTAAAAATCGGGGTAATACAATTTCTATTTCTTATAAATCTCACATTACAACTTCTTATGATTATAATTAAGAGATGGAAGACATTTAATAGCAATTTATTGATTTTTTTTCTGAATTGGTATTTTTATGAAATTTAATTAATTAAAATTGTATTGAAAAGAATGAAGGGTCTAATAATATTACATATGAAAAAAATTTGAAACACATTGATGCTGACTTATCAATGATTTTTGTTTCGAGAAATACTTGGAGGCAATGTTATATTATTAGCATCTATATTTTTTATTATGTTTTGATGTTTTTAGATTATGATTAAAATTTTAAATTATTTAAACTAATTAAAACAATGTAAAAGGAATATTACATATTTCCTAAGTATTTGTGCATTTTTTTAAAAACAAATGCTAGTATAATAGGGGCCCAATTTTTAGTTTTGCCCCGGGCCCATGCAATCTCAGGAACGGCCCTGGTCAAACGTCTATGAAATTCATCATGGCAGATAGCCAACATTATCGAGGACATTCATAGGATCCTACAGCAGGAACATTGTTGGGAAATCCATCATATCTTTAGGGAGGCAAACAGGGGAACTGAGTGGATCGCAAATGTTGGCCATCTAGTTAACGATTTTCTACAAATAGAGATGTCAAATTATTCTACGTTATCCCCATTCTTAGTTTTGATACAGTAGGAAAACTCCTCATGCAAAGAGACTCCTAATGTTATCTTCTTTTTTACTTTTTCTTACTTTCCAAAAAAAAAGTGTCTCGCTACCATGAGAATTTACTCATTTTAATAATAATAGGGATATAATCCATTTGTAAGATCCATTGAAATATACTCCTATTTTGCATAAAGACCCATTGAAAATTTATAAAATGTCACTTTGGGTTTTTGTGGGGATAAACAATAGACAAGATTGTGGGGCCTCCGAACAGTCAATTTCGGACCTTGCAATTGAAGAAGCCCAGCATACCCTCTTTGAATTTTCAACGACGTGTTATACATTGACCAAATCATAGGTATTCATTTGTGAGTCCACGCCTGTCAATATTTTGCTTGACTTTGAAAACTTTTGTGGCAAATAGTATAAAGTTACATAATGACACTTCAACTTATATTCTTCACAATGAAAAAAAGAGACAATTGTATTTTGACAGACTCTGTTACACTTTAAATCCAGTCAAAACTCGATGAATATCTTCCCTTTCTAATGGATTTTCATCCTTTTTCAATACCAAAAATTAAAATTAGTTGGAGATATAGAAAGTTTGTGGTAGCATATAAATTAGCCCATATTGTAACTTAGTTACTTAGGTATGTCCTTTGATCTTCATATGCACGCATGTCACCGACTTATTACATGTCTATTTTTGTGTCTTGCTCATAACCCCAATAATCAGAAGCTTTATTAGTTTTCTCACTGTAATGATGGTGTTCCATTGTTACCTTTGATTGTACGGTTAAGTATTGAAGCTTCTACTTTGCAGCGAAAGGAAGAATGACCCACAACATTTTGCACCTAAACTTTGAGGTAAGCCTATCAAAGGAGAGAGATACAGAAGGGAGGGGGGGGGGGGGACCTTGCGTGAGTTTTTTTTTTACAAAGAAAATAGAGATGGGGAGAAGGGTTTGAGAGAATATGAGTAAAATGAAGAGAGTGATGCCCAAATGCCTAGACGCCACTTTTAGGAGAGATAAGTATTTTATTAAGGTCAATGACCGAAAGTTGACAGTCATGTCAGAATATGAAATTCGGGTCTAAAATTCGGGTTTCATAACCCAAAAGTTTTAAAAGGCTCATTTTGACAAAATATTCAATAACAATGGAATAAATAATTAGTAAAAGAATGAAAAACGAGTTGAGCTTGAAATAATTTTTCAATGCCGGCAATATAATTCTAGAGAGAATACTAAAAGTATTTTCAAAAAATTAAAACCAAATAATCATGATTGAAATTAATATAGAGGGTGTAATCTATAATTATCCCCTAAAAGGAGTCGTAAAAGAAATAAAAAAATAAAGAAATTACAAAGATAGAGTTATCGGGCTCAATACCCGATTCCCGATTGGATCTAGAGCTCTTCAATTCTCAACGCTCTTCACTAACTAGCTAATGCAGACGCCTGATAATATCGAGGAAGTAGGCTCGATCGTGTGGTACTTCCGAGCAACAATAAAGCGCATATTGCACAAACAGGCGCAAAATACATCATAAATTCAACCCCTCGATCAGGTGGCCCTTGCTCGATCTGATAGGGAGGATATTCTTTTCTTTGCTTCCACACTTTTGCGCCCTTTCTTCAACACCAAAGACCCACTAAGGCCTTGGGAATGACCCTTGGACCTCCAAGACTTCCTTTAAGAGTTTCCAAAACCTATCCGCTTCATTGTGACAATTGTAAAGTGGTAGAAATAGGGGGAAAAAGTCCCCTTAAACCTATAACTCAACACAAAAAATGAACCACAAATAAAGGAAGAAAGTTAGTAGAAAATGACTCTTAAGAGAATGGATAACACTTAGAATAGATAAACATATACAAAATGTTTCTTTAAGAATAAGAAAGACTTGAGATGGCAGCCAAGGCACAATCTGACAAGGAAGATATCTACGCTATGGCCGTGAAGTCCGGGGCTGCTGTACCTAGTTCTCGCCCAAGGCAATTTGCTGGTAATTAATCATCCATGTTGTGTTCTTATCGTCAACGGCGAGGACATGAGGAAAATGCTTGTTGACTCCTCGCAGTGGTGGTAGAGGCTTAAGTCATGGTGGAAGGGGACCTCATTCTGCCCAGCAGGTTGGTGGACATTCTCGTAGTGATGCTCATGCACTGGTGGTAGCCTTGTCTTGTGGGAATGCCGACGGTTCTACTATTCATGCTAGCAAAGAAATACTGCCAAGAATGACGAGTGCACAATGGCATAAAATTATTGACTTGCTTAATAATTCCTCTACACAAAATAATAATGTTCGCTTAAGTGGTGATCTCTAAATTCACTTGGCTTATTGATTCCGGTGCTTCGCACCATATAAGTGAAAATTTTGATTTTATGAGTAACGTTCATAACACAGTTGAACGCTCGGCTGGTCTTCCGGATGGTAATCAGGTTGTTTCCTCCAAGGAGGGTGAAGTTCATTCAACATCAGACATTGTGCTATGGAACGTATTGTATGTGCCTAAACTAAACTGCAACGTAATTTCTGTTACCTGCCTTACTGATCATATTAATTTTATTGTGCATTTCACTAAAACTTGTGTGTTATACAGGACCAACTCTTGAGGACCCTATTTGAAGTAGGTGAACGGAGAGACAAACTTTACTACTTTTGGGATGTTTCGAGAATTCATGCAATGAGTGTTAACAGATTTACTTCTCCGGAATAGTGGCATCGAAGACTAGGTCATCTTTCTGACAAGTACTATAGTCTCTACCCGTTAGTATTTTAAATAAAGCTTGTAGTGTGTGTCATCAAGTAAAACAATCGAGAGACAAATTTTCTATTAGTAACAGTAGAGCAACTACTTGTTTTGTAACAATACATTGTGATCTTTGGGTAAAGTATCATACCCCTTCCTCATATGGTACAACTTATTTTCTTACACTTGTTGATGACTACTCGAGAGCGATGTTGTGGGCGTATCTCTTTTTTGATGGGTGTATCTTTTGTTTGACAAACCTGAGGTTTATCAGATTTTTAGTTTGTTTTTTGCTCTGATTGAGAGGCAATTTGATGCGAAAGTGAAAATTGTGCATAGTGGTAATGGAAAAGAATTTAATTGTATGCACGATTATGTTGATAAAAATGGTATTATGTTTCAAGCCTCATGTGTTAACACCACTCAACAACATGGGAGGGTCGAGCGAAAACATTATCATATTTTAAAGGAAATTATCATTAATAAGACAACTTTTGACCCATCCACTAAAAATAGGTGATTCCTTTAATTATTCCTAAATAAGTATAACTTTGATTCCAATGTATCTTTAACAAGTCAAAATCGATTAAAACTTAATGCCTTTTTAAACAGGTTAAAGTGACACGTGTTCTTCTTTCACTGGATGCTTTTAAATATTAACTTTTATTACAAAAAAAATAAAAAAATTCCCTCCTTCTTCTTCCCCATCCTCACCCTGACCTTCTTATTGCTGTTTCCGACTCCCTATTGTCAGATTTGTCATCCCTAGCCACCAGATCATAGTAACCCAGCCCCAAAAGCCACCCCTCTGCTCCTCGAAACCACACTGAACTTAGAAAAACTACCCCACGCTCCCCGAAACCACACCCAGCTTAGAAAAACCACCCCCACCAGGCCACCCCTCACATAAACCACACAAGCTCAGAAAAACCACCATTTCCCTCCTCAAAACCCTAACTTAGCTGAGAAAACAACCACGACTTCTTTTTGTAGAGGGAAAATCCAAATGACAGATCATCCATTAACAACCACGACCACCTCCACAAGGAAAAGTAAGCCTCAAGAAACAATATTGATATCCATGAAAACGAACCTCAAAATAATATCCCAATTGATTATCAGTGATGAAAAAATGGGTCTGATCGAAGCCGCATTTAGTTTAGCTACAACAACAACTCGCGGTCCCTTTTATGTTTTTTCTTCGTCTCCTTCTCTCTTCTCTTTTACACCTCTACCTCTTTTCATATTAAAATCTAATCATCAATTGCTTGTTGAGTTGTTCACACCAATTGCTACATCATTAATCATCCTTCTTCTGCTTGGAAAGACGTCATAGCTATGAGGGAAGAGATAGAGAATGAAGATGAGCAAATGAGGTTTTTGGTTGGGACTGAAAGCTTGGGAGGTTTTCGATCTTGATTTTGATATGGAGATGATATGATACTGAAATGAGGGTATCGGGTTCAATGCAGTCGCTTGTGATGTTTAAAATTTCGGGAGGGGGTGGTCGAAGGCACACGCAGAGGGGGTAGGGGATGAGGTATGGGCATGGGTGTGAGAATGCTTGGGGAGGGGTTTAATTATTTTTATTTTTAAAAATAATTTAGTTAATGTTTACAATAAAGTAAAATTGAAATTGAAAACATAAACCAATAAAAAAAAGACACGTGAGACAAGATGGCCTACAACTTACCTATGCAACTAGTCACGGGTCTCTAAAATTGTTAAAAACAATTTGGTATCAAAGTTAGACTCATGAAGGAATAATGAAAAAGATGACTTATTTTTAGCAAATGGGCTAAAGGCTGACTTATTAATGACAATTTCCTATTTAAAATAATCTTGAGCCTTGCGATTTCAGGCTAACCTTCCTTTACAATTTTGGGGTGATTGTGCTTTGGCGGTTAGGTATATCATTAGTCGAACTCCATCTTCGTTACTTGACAATAAAACACCCTACGAAATTTTGTTCAATACATCACCTTCTTTTGAGGGAGTGCGCTCTGGTGTTCAAGTGGGTAAGAGTTCCACTCCTGGTTGCCATGGTCAGGGGCGCACAGAGGCTGACATGGGTGTTGATAATGGTGGTGTTAGCTCAGGTTGTGAGGCTGCTATAGCAGCGCCAAGGGTTGTGAGGTTGCTGTAGTAGCGCATGATGGAGGGGATGCAGACGTCGATCATGGTGATAGTGCGAGAGGCATGTCTGGTACTATGACGCATGATGGCGATGTTGGTCATGATGATGGGGTTGTTGGGGAATTAAGGGAGGAGGCCGTGTCCACTCCCAATATGTATGCAGATAATGAGAAGGGTAAAGGCAAGCGTAAAAATATCCTTTTCTTAAAGTTGCGTTGTTTCAACACTAATACAATTCAACAAGTAAGTTCGTCTCCTCCTCCACTATCATCTACTTCAATTACTTCCTCTAGTATGTACTTTCCCATAGCACACTTTGTTAATTGTGAATGTATTTCGGTGGGACATAGGAATTTTCTTACAGCTGTCTCCGCGGGTGCAATTACTAGGTCTTTCAAGGAAGCTATGGAAGATCCTGGTTGGAGAGAAGCCATTCAGAAAGCAATTTAGGCTCTAGAAGCTAATGGCATGCAGAGTATGAAGCCACTTCTTCTAGGGACGAAAGCTCTTGGCAGCCATTAGGTGTATAAAATTAGATACAACTCAAATGAGAGCATTGAACATCTCAAAGCTTAATTGGTTGTGTTCAAAAATCATCAGGTTGAGGGTATTGATTGCACATATACTTTTTCTCCAGTTGCCAAGGTGACCAATGTCCGTACCTTTCTTGTTGTAGCCAAAGCTAAAAATTGGGAGTTACATCAAATGAATGTGCACAATGCTTTCTTGCATAGGGATCATATGAAAGTACCTCCAAGTTTTCAGGTGCTCAATCTGGTAAAGTGTGTAGGTTGAGAAAGTCACTGTATGGTTTGAAATAGGCACCAAGATGTTGTTTGTGAAAGCTAGCTCAGTCTCTTTGAAGGTATGGATTTAAACAGTCCCGCTCTGGTTATTCTTTATTCACTTATCAAAATGGTATTGTTCAACATAATATCCTTGTTCATGTGGATGATTTTTCAAATGATTTTATTGCTCTAACTGCTTTTGAACGGTACAGCTGTTCTTGTTTTCACATGAAAGATCTTGGTGTCCTTAAGTATTTTTTGGGTATCGAAGTTGCCAGAAATTCAGAGGGCATTTATTTATGTCAACGGAAGTATATTTTTCATATATTGTTGAATCAGGTAACCTTGGTTCATAGCCAGTCAGTTTTCCTATGGAGTAGAATCATCGGTTGACATGTTCCACGTACTAGCCCACTTCTTGAGAATGTTGAGCGTAGCGAAGGTTAGTCCGTCGCCTAATCTATTTGGCGGTTACTAGACCGAATTTGGCATAATCTATTCATATCTTATCCTACTTTTTTAATGCACCACGTCATGCTCATTGGGATGCGGCTATTCGTGTTGTTAGGTACTTGATGGGGTGTCCAGGACATGTATTCTTCTATGCAATGATTGTGATTTGTCTTTAACAGTGGTTAGTGTGACTCGGATTGGGCTAGTGTCCTCTTACTCAGCGCCTTTGTTCGGGTGGTAGTCTTTCTTAGACATTCTCCTATCTTTTGGAAGACAAATAAACATGTCACCTTTTCTAGGTCGTCGGCTGAGGCAAAGTATCGTTCCATGGTTGCGGTTGCTTGTGAGCTCAAGTGGTTGAAGGGCTTGCTTTTGAGTTTAGGGGTACATCATCCCAAAGCTATGCATTCGTATTACAATAGTCAGTCTGGGTTGTATCTTTCTCATAATCCGGTGTCTCATAAATATTCTAAGCACATAGAGGTTGATTGCCATTTCATCGCGATGCTATACAAGATGGTACAATTAGTCCTTCTCATGTTCCCATTCATGCATAGTTGGTGGATATCTTCAGTACTAAGGCTCTAGTCTCATAGTCAGTTTATTTTTCTTCTCCGCAAGTCGGGCATTTATAATCTACACTATCCAACTTAAGGAGGGTGTTGAAATTATAATTGTAATATATTAGTGTTCTTTTATGAGATCATGATTAGCCAATTTAAAGGAATCGTGGTGTGATGTGATCACTGTCCTAAAATGGAAATTGCCCCGCTACGTACTCACGAACTCATGGCAAACCAACCTACAAGGTTAACACGACACTGACTCGATGGTGAAGTTCAGAATAATGGGAAAGTAGCAACGCCGGTAATGGCAAGGTGGAAACGGCCACTAAAACGACTGACTAATTCTGGGAAGAAAATGGGGTGTTAAACAATAATTGTATTAAATAAATATCAAATATGGGTGAACTAATTTGCAGCACAAATATGATAACTATACATGTTCTGGAATCACGAAAAAATGTCTTAAACTCCCTTCGTTCTCTTTTGTTCTTCCTATTTGCAATCTTTTTGAGAGAATAAAAAAGTAAAGTAGGAAGAACAAAAGGGAACAAAGGGAGTATGAAAGTTGTTGACTTAGAAATTCAATTTACTAAGCGGTGTTCGAAAATGTTAAACTTGCAATCTCATTAATGTGACATTGGTTCCAAGGTAACTATATTATAATCCAATGTTATTATTTTATGTACACTAATAATATACATTATTATACCATCCATTATGTTAATATTGAGACCAATTTGGCGCATGCATCGCATGCATATAAGACTAGATTGGAGGATTTTAAAATGAGAAGGGTGAGAAGGATTGAAATGCATATTTTTTGAACTGCGGATGTGAATGTTTTTTAAACTGGATATGCCAATTTCATATTTTGAACTGTAAATATATGCTCTTAAACATTGCAATGCACATTCAGTTTAGAAAAAATGCACATCATAAAAAAGCTGAACATTTAGTTTTAAAAATATGCACATTTAGTTAAAAAAATAAGAACAAAAAATCCTTCTCACCATTCTCATTTTAAGAGTCAGTTTATTTGATCCCCCCCCTTTAATTCTATCTATCTATCTATC
>CANSGD010000631.1:0-22500 GCA_947645195.1 Patellifolia procumbens | reverse complement strand
TCTATCTATCTATCTATCTATCTATCTATCTATCTATCTATCTATCTATCTATCTATCTATCTATCTATCTATCTATCTATCTATCTATCTATCTATCTATCTATCTATCTATCTATCTATCTATCTATCTATCTATCTATCTATCTATCTATCTATCTATCTATCTATCTATCTATCTATCTATCTATCTATCTATCTATCTATCTATCTATCTATCTATCTATCTATCTATCTATCTATCTATCTATCTATCTATCTATCTATCTATCTATCTATCTATCTATCTATCTATCTATCTATCTATCTATCTATCTATCTATCTATCTATCTATCTATCTATCTATCTATCTATCTATCTATCTATCTATCTATCTATCTATCTATCTATCTATCTATCTATCTATCTATCTATATTGGAATATACAGAAATAAATGATTCTGTTTTTACTTTCTTTAGTTAGTTGTACATTATGTTATTACTAAGCTAGTTAGATAACTAACTATAGTTGAGTTAGTTTAAACCTTGTATATAAACTTTTTCCTCTCTCTTTCTCATTAATGAAAATTGGTAATCGGTTTCCCTTCTCTTACATTTCTATTTTCTCTCTTCCTACTCTACCTAAAATGTGAGCTCAAACTGAGCTAGAATGGATGATTGATTCAAGTTCATAATTGTTAACATGGTATCACAGCAGCGCATTCGATCTTGAGAATCTGGTAAACCTAATTTTCTTCTGCGTACAATTTCTAGATCATCGTTAATTGCAATTGCTCTTTGGATTTCTGTATTCTGTTTTTTCTTTTGCGAAAAATTCTTCAAATTCTACAACATTACTGTTCTTCGCCTAAGTCTGCGAAATTGATTTCAACTTTCAATTGAGATTCTAGTTTGATTTTTTGATTCAATTCTTGAGATATAACACCTGATTTGCTGGAGTTCAGTTTTTATCTGAGTTGAGAAGCGTGATTTTGTTTTCCATCTGGTTCATTGAGATTAGTTCCCTTTTCTTACTGAGAAATTGAATTAGTAGCTGAATTCGAGAATCTGTTTTGATGAAGAATTAGTTTGAGAAACTGAGTTTGTATTCTGTTGAAGAATCAGTTTGAGAAACTGAGTTTGTATCTTGTTGAAACTGAGATATTAGTTAGCTGCCGGTGTTTCTGAATACAATCAATTTACCTAGCCTTCTTTTCATTCTCTATATTTTGGAATTTTCATATTCTTGAAGTTGCCTCTACATACAATATGAGCTTTTCTTCTAGCCTTTCTGTTTTGTAGCCATATTTTTTCTTCAAAACACAATGAGAACACCTGAAACCAAACTCCCACTCCTACACCACTTGATCCTACTACAATACCTGGGAATGTATATTACATACATCCTTCTGATACTGTAAACACCAAACTTGTAACAGATCTTTTTGATGGAAGTAGTTATAGTGATTGGAAAAGATCTATTATGCTAGGTCTTTCATCAAGAAACAAGTTAGTTTTCATCAATGGTAATCTTATACAGCCTCCCACCACAGATAGGTGTTTTGATGCTTAGAATAGGTGTAATGACCTTGTAACTGGATAGTTACTATTTTCTCCGGAGAAAATGATTGCCAAGAGTGTTTGGTTTTGTAAAACTGCAAGAGCTCTTTGGTTAGACCTTGAAGAAAGATTTGGGCAAGCTTCTGCTACTCAACTCTATTCCTTGCAACAGAAGTTACATGAGATGAAACAAACAAAAAATGAACCAGTCTCATCAGAATTCTTTACAAGGATTAAGGCTATTTGGGATGAAATAGATAAGGAAGATCCTCTCCTAGTGTGTGTTTGTACAAATTGTTCTTGTACTTTGACTCAGAAAATGTTGAAAACACAACAAGATCAATGATTAATGATGTTCTTGATGAAGCTACAAGATGACTATGCTCTCATAAGATCAAATATTCTCATGATGCATCCTCTGCCAACTCTCACTACAGTACATAGGTTGTGTCAACAAGAATAGAGGTCTAAGGAGATCAGTCAAATAAGCATAATATGAGTCTATGGCTTTTGCTGCTGACAGAAGGAGATTTAATGACAGAAATTTTGACAGAGGGTACAAGCCTTCTAATGCACATAACAATGGTGTATATCAACCTCCATTTTCTGGAAATGCTGGAAATAATACAAAAACCTATTCTAGTTATAAGAGACCACTCTCTACTTTATTTTGTGATCATTGTAAGATGGTTGGTCACATAGTAGAGAAATGTTACAAACTGCATGGGTACCCTCCTGGTTGTCTTTCAAATAGGGATAGAAGAAGTGCTAATTTCACCCAAAGCACTGAAGATGCAGAAATATCCACTGAGATGATCAACACATCCTTGACAGTTGAACAATACAATCAGCTACTCGGTCTTCTTGGGCAACAACAACACTCTAGCAACACTCAACCTGGAGATTCAACAAAGAACTCAAGTGCATCTGCTAATAATTTTCTAGGAGGTACATTTTGCCTCTTATCTAGCTTCAGTTCTATATAGGTGCTTGATAGTGGAGCAACATACCACATATGTCATGATCTTACTTTATTTGAGGAGTTTCAGTCTCTTCAATCTATCAATAATACTATCACAGTTCCAGATGGTAGAAAAATAGTTGTTACTCACACAGGATCTGTGAGTTTATCTGTTGATATACTTCTTAAGGAAGTATTCCATGTGCCTGATTTTCAATTTAATTTGGTGTCTATTCACAAGCTTTACAAATACCTACAATGTACTATCTCCTTTACTGGTACTTCTTGTCTACTGTAGGCTCCTCATATGATCCAAGCTCAAGTTCTTGGTAATCTCCAAGATGGACTCTATTGTACTCAATCTCAAGCCACCAAGTCATTTCATACAAGTGCAGCTGCTGCTACTTCTTCAGATTCCTTATCTCTCAGTAAGCATATAGCTAATCTGTCTAGTAATAATAGCTCTTCACATAATTCTTCTGAAGCTCAGCTATGGCACCTCAGGTTAGGGCATCTTCCCTATGCTCAACTCAGATTTGTTAGTCATTCACTTGATGTTAGTCATGTTCATGATACTGTATGTCAAATTTGTCCAACTGCTAGACAAGTTAGACTACCATTCCCAACAAGCTTAATAAAATCTCCAACTCCTTTTCATTTGTTACATATAGATATTTGGGGACCCTATCATTCTACAACTCATAATGGTTGCAAATTTTTTCTTACCATTGTTGATGATTATTCAAGACATACTTGGGTTCATATGCTTAAGTATAAATCTGATGCTGTGAATATTATGATGGATTTTGTTGCTTATGTGACTACTCAATTCAAAATGGTTGTTACCATTGTTAGATCAGACAATGCCAAAGAATTGACAGAGCAAGCTCTTTTACAATTTTATAATTCTAAGGGAATTTTATTACAAAAAAGTTGTGCAGGCACTCCTCAGCAGAATGGGGTTGTGGAGAGGAAACATAGGCATTTGTTAGAAACTGCTAGAGCATTATTTTATCAATCAAAAGTTCATGCTTCTTATTGGGGTGATTGTGTTTGTGTGCTGCACATTTGATTAATATAATTCCCTTGAAAGTCCTTGGACATATCACTCCATATGAGAAAATGTTTGGCCATCCACCTTCTCTTACACATCTCAGAACATTTAGTTGCTTATGTTTTGTATCCACTCCAAATCTCACAGAACAAAGTTTGACCCCAAACTTGTTCCATGTGTCTTTAATGGCTATCCCTGTAATACCCCGAATTTCTAAACTATATTATTAGCTTTAAAACGTATTAATTAATTTATAAATTATATTATTAGCGAAAATACGTGTTAATTGAGTTTTATTAAAGTATTGGTTTTTTTAATTATGATTTTATTTCCAATTATTTTAAACATGCTAATTATTTTGATATAATATTATTTCCATTATTAATTTAATAAGTTAGTATTAAAATTACTTTAAACAACCACTTTAAATATTCATTTCATTAAAATGTTATTTCATGTACTAGTATAAATATTTTGATGTACAACTTTTTAAAGCTTGATTTTTAAAATTACAACTTATGCCCTTATCACTCCCATAGCTTATCCATCACTTATCACCCTCCATCATCACCTTCCTCCTTCACCTAACAACCATTAATGGTTTCTCCAAAACCTCAAGCAAATCCATACCCACTTGCAAGAAATCAGATTTTTCCACTCAAAAATCTGATTCACTTACACAATTGAGTCAAACAAGCAACCTCTCTTCAACCTCCATACCTCTCCCTCATCAATGGTGCTTGACCATTCAAACCCAAATCAGATTTTTCCCCTCTATAAATACCCAACTCAACCCACTCAATTACTCAAGCGAACACCATTCAGGTTTGCTTCACTTCTTCTTCCTCCTTCTCTTTAATTTCAGATTTTATTAACCACCATTAAAACAAAACTAAGCTTAAACTACCATTAAAACACAATCACAAAAACAACCACCACCAACCACTCCGCTAGCAACCCTCCTCGCGCACCCCTGCGCCACCAGACCCGCGACCCAGACGCTGCAGCACAACCGCGCCCCCACCGCGTGCTGCCGCCGCGTCCCAGCAGCAGCAGCCCAGCACACAGCCTTCCCCTTTCTTTTTCGCACCTCCTTCAACCCCAGCAGCCCAAAACGCCACCACCACCTTGATGCCGCCAGCCCAGCCGCACGCCGCGGCCGCCACCCAGAGTCGCCGGAACCCGGCACCAAATCCGGCAGCCCCTTCCCCTCTGTTTTTCCTTTATCTTCCTTCCTCTTCTAATGTTTCTTTTATTTCCTTCTCTTATGTTTCCACTTAACAAATAACCCAAAGCCTACCCCTTTCTTTTTAAGTAGACCCAAGCCCAATCTTACTCCCTTCCAAATCAGATTTTTAATTCTAAGTTAACCTAACACTTTAAAATGACCCATCCTTCTTTGTTAGTTGTTTTGTTTAATTAAAATAAAACTTTCATTTTGAGTTTGTTATTACTATTAATGTTTATATTAACTTTTCGTAACTTAAAAATATTTCTAAGTTTCTAAAATAAAATAATGAATATATTGAAGTTGATTTTCTATGTTTATTTAAATTATTTATAAACGTTTAAGTTATATAAATATTAAAGTTGAAATGAAGTTTAAGTACTTAAAATGATTTTTATAAATAAATTTGAGAAACTTAAACTTCGATTTATAAACTTCTTTAAATAATAAGTTTCTTTTAAGTTATTTAAATTATTCAAGTTGTTCATTTATAAAATTATAAGGGGTTATTTAGGTAACTAATTTTAGATCTCGTTTAATTATAGACTCCGACTGCGTAGACGAGGATTTCCAAGAGTGTTGATTCGTTCGTGATTTAGTTTTCAAGCACGCTTCAAGAGGTAATTACCAATGTTAATCCACAAGTAGTTTCCGTAAGGTATAAAACGATTTAATCTTGTAAATATGTGAATTAATTACGTGACTATGTGAATCAAGTATGACTATGGATTTTAAAATTGGATTATAATTATGAATTATGAATATGGATTATTATTTATGAACTATGATTATGATTGTGGATTATGGATTATGGATTTATAAATTGTGAATTATAATTGCGGATTATGGTTATGAATCTTGGATTATGAATGATGAGTTATGGTTATGGTTATGGTTATTGTTATTGTTATCAACGTATTATTATTGTTATTATGGTTATTATTATTATTATTATTATTATTATTATTATTATTATTATTAAAGGATAATATCATTAAAGGATATTATTATTAAACGATTATCCATATAAGTGAAGTTATTATTATTATTGTTATTGTTGTTGTTATTTACTCTATTATTCTATGGTATTATCAATATGGAAACATTATAAATGGAAAATCGGAAATCATGACTATGTGTAAGAACTTATGACAACTAATTAATGTATGGATTGTTGAAATGGAACCAAGTGTGATTGTAATTAAAAATGGGATGTTGAACCAGTGTGTGAATTAAAGTTATAATGTTGGGTTGACCATTATTGTGATAGGTAGTTAACGGGACGAGTCCCGGCCTATACACACATATTCTGTTATTGAGATAGGTGGATAACGGGACGAGTCCCGGCCTATACACACACTTTCTGTTATTGAGGTAGGTGGATAACGGGACGAGTCCCGGCCTATACTCACACGTGTTGTTATCGTGATAGGTGGATAACGAGACGAGTCCCGGCCTATACACATACATATCATGTTTGTTCTTATAGTAAGTGGATAACGAGACTAGTCCCGGCTTACTAGCGTTATCTTCCTTCTATTTTAGTAATTGGATAATATTGAAATGTGAAGTTAGTGTTACTTACGTGCTTATTAATTGTACATACGTGTTATGCTTTTCAACTTGACTCATATATTACTTTCAACTATTTTAAGTTAAGTATTTTTACGGGATGAAGTTGGAATTACTCAGTTTTTCTGATTTTTGGGAGCTTGTCTCTCTTGTCTTTTTCAATGTTTATTTGCAGGTGGGTGATCGAGAGGAATTATGAGAGATCAACTAGAAGTTGTCATCCACCTAGTTTAATATTTTCCTTCCGCTGGAACTCTGAAACTCGTAGTATTTAGTACTTAACGAACAAGTTTAATTTGGTTGTAAGGATTTTTAATTGAGTTTGGAATGAATATGTTTTAGTTACTTAGCCTAGCACTTAATTCAAAGGAGTTGAGTGCGGCGGTAACGCTCCATCCGAGTCGAACCCACGTTGATTTCCCCTCAAACGAGTTTTATTAATATAAAAAGGGTTCAGTTTGGGCGGGGTGTTACAATCCCTCACAACAAAAAGCTTATAAAGTTTTGAATCTCCACACAAAAAAAAATTCACATTAGTAGGGATGTAATTTTCCATGAGGAACATTTTCCCTACCATTTTTCTTCTAATCCTACTACTCCTCTTTCTTCTACTTTTCAATTTTTCCTTCCATCTCACACACCTCTTTCTACTTTTTCTGATTATGATATTCCTGACATTTTCTAACCTCCTTCTTTTTCTCAACCACCTTCTAGTTCTTCTACTTGCAATGTTTCTTCCTCAGCTCCACCTCTTGATTTGACTTATTCTGATTCCCCTTCTCCCTCTCATTTTTCCTCTCAATCCTCACCTACTCATTCCCCTTTATCTCACCACTTTCACCTCAACATTCTTCCACACCTACTACACCTCATCCTCCTTCTCTTGATACATCTCAATTTTCACCTCCTATTAGACAATCTACCAGAATTTCTAAAACACCTTTCTATCTCTCACAATATCATTACAAACTTCCTCCTAAAAATCTGCTAATCTTACCCAACATTGGTGTAATTTGATTGTTTACAATTCACTCCCTTCTCTGCACCGGTTTCTCATAGCTCACATTTCTTCTCTCAAAGAAGCTTCTCTAGATCCAAACTGGTGCCAAGCCATGCAAAAGGAACTTTCTGCCCTCAGTTCCAATCAAACTTGGATTGAAGTTTCTCTTCCCCCTGGTAAAAAAAGCCCATTGGATGTAAATGGGTTTATAAAGAGAAGCTCAAATTTGATGGTACTTTGGAAAGGTACAAAGCAAGATTGGTAGCCAAGGGCTATAATCAGAAATATGGGATAGACTACATGGAGACATCCTCTCCTATTGTGAAGATGGCAACTATTAGGTGTATAATTGCTTTGGCTACTAATAGGGGTTGGGAATTGTTCCAATTGGATGTCAATAATGCATTCCTACATGGTGATCTTTATGAGGATGTATATATGCAGTTTCCTGATGGTTTGCCTAATCCTCACAACCTTGTTTGTAAGCTTCAAAAATCATTTTATGGGCTTAAACAGGCTTCAAGACAATGGTTTGCAAAATTGGTGGGGAATTGTGTAATCAAGACTTTGTACAAAGCAAAAATGATTATTCACTTATTTTGAAACACCATGATGGTCATGTTACAGTAGCTGTTGTTTATGTAGATGATATAATTCTCACTAGAACTGATTCTGTTAGTATTCATGCTTTGAAACTGCATTTGGATAAGCTTTTTGGCATCAAGGATCTTGGCAGACTTAGTTACTTTCTAGGCATTGAAGTCAGCTACACTGATTCTGGTATCACTCTTACTCAGAAGAAGTTTACTTCTGAAGTTCTTCTAGAAGCTGGAGTCACAGATTTCAAACCAACCTTGACTCTTCTTCCTATACATCTCAAATTGAGTGCTCATGAAGGCCCCTTATTTCATGATCTTGAATTCTATAGGAGTATAGTTGGGAAGCTTAACTTTCTCACAAATACTAGACCAGATCTCTCATTCACTATGAAAACTTTAAGCCAGTTTATGCATTCCCCCAGAGTCCTAGAGACTCCCATTATCAAGCTTTGCAACTTGTGCTCAGATATGTTGCTTCTACTTCTAGTCAAGGTATCCTGTTGAATGCCCATTGTAATCTTACTTTGCAAGCTTTTTCAGATAGTGATTGGGGCTCCTGTCCTTAAACAAGGAAATCTATTACTGGCTATATCCTCCTTCTTGGCACATCTCCTATTAGCTGGAAGAGCAAGAAACAAATCACCATTTCTAAATCATCTTCTGAAGCTGAATACAGAGTTATGGCATCTGTAGCTGCTGAAGTCACATGGATGATTAGGGTTCTTGCTGAACTTGGTTTTGATAATCTTACTCCAGTTACACTTCATTGTGATAACCAGAGTGTTCTCCACATTGCAAGAAATCTAGTATTTCATGAACGTACTAAACACATCGAGATTGATTGTCATTTCACTCGAGATAAGGTCATGGAAGGGCTGCTGCAACTAGCTTACTTACCTACTTCAAACCAGCTGGCAGATCTTTTCACCAAGATTATTCCTTCCAACCAGTTTGGGACTCTTCTTTCCAAGCTAGGCATGTTTATCCCTCCCTAGCTTGAGGGGGGATATTGGAATATACAGAAATAAATAATCTTGTTTTTACTTTGTTTAATTAGTTGTACATTATGTTATTACTTTTTATCATAGTTTAGAAAGCTAGTTAGATAACTAACTATAGTTGAGTTAGTTTAAACCTTGTATATAAATTTTTTCCCTCTCTCTTTCTCATTAATGAAAATTGGTAATCAGTTTCCCTTCTCTTACATTTCTATTTTCTCTCTTCCTACTCTACCTAAAATGTGAGCTCAAACTGAGCTAGAATGGATGATTGATTTAAGCTCATAATTGTTAACATGGTATCAGAGCGATGCATTCGATCTTGAGAATCTGGTAACCCTAATTTTCTTCTGCGTACAATTTCTAGATCATCGTTAATTGAAATTGCTCTTTGGATTTCTGGATTCAGTTTTTTTTTTTTGCGAAATTTTTTTAAGAATCTACAACATTACTGTTCTTCGCCTAAGTCTGCGAAATTGATTACAACTTTCAATTGAGATACTAGTTTGATTTTTTGATTCAATTCTTGAGATATAACTAGAGATGGCAACAGGTAGGATTTGGGTCGGGTGAGCCATAACCCACATCCATCACCCGGTTAGACCAACTCTCATCTATCCGTCCGTCACCCGATAAGACCATCACCCATATCCATCCATCCACCACCCGCGGGTGAACCGGGTGGACAGGGTGATCATCCATTTAAGATAATTGAACAAGAAAAGTTAAATCAAACTTGCAAAATCACAATTTATATATTAACTTTATGTCAAGTTAAGATAAGTTCAGTCTATGGAAACATGTCGATAGTAATCAAATGGGAAAATTATTATGCTAATGTAAATAAAATGATAGACAATTAAGAAAATGTAAGAAACGGGTGATGGAGCGGGTGATAAACGGGTGATGGAGCGGGTGATAAACGGGTGATGGGTCGGGTGGTGGATGAAACTTTCTCACCCTAATCCATCCATCACCCGTTACACGTTCATCCGTCACTCGTCCATCTTCCATTTAACTCAATTTTTCACCCTTTTTTATTTTTCGGGTGGAGCGGGTGATGGATCATCCATTAGATATTGCCATCTCTAAATAAAAAACTTGATTTGCTGGAGTTCAGTTTTATCGGAGTTGAGAAGCATGATTTTGTTTTGCATCTGGTTCATTGAAATTAGTTCCCTTTTCTTACTGAGAAATTGAATCAGTAGTTGAATTCGAGAATCCGATTTGTTGAAGAATCAGTTTGAGAAACTGAGTTTGTATTCTATTGAAGAATCAGTTTGAGAAACTGAGTTTGTATTCTGTTGAAGAATCAGTTTGAGAAACTGAGTTTGTATCTTGTTGAAACTGAGATATTAGTTAGCTGCTGGTGTTTCTGAATACAATCAATTTACCTAGCCTTCTTTTCATTCTCTATATTTTGGATTTTTCATATTCTTGAAGTTGCCTCTACATACAATATGAGCTTTTCTTCTAGCCTTTCTGTTTTCTAGCGATATTTTTTCTTAAAAACACAATGACAACACCTGAAAACCAAACTCCCACTCCTACACCACCTGATCCTACTACAATACCTGGAATGTATATTACATACATCATTATGATATTGTGAACACCAAACTTGTAACATATATTTTTATGGAAGTAGTTATAGTGATTGGAAAAGATCTATTATGCTAGTAGAAGATAATGGAGGAAGTTTTATTATTGATCATAATCAACATTGAAGGAAATAGTACAAGCACCCATACAACATAGTGTATCGCACAAACACATTAATTACCGATCATCGATCCTTAATTAGCAATAAAGATGATGTACAACAATATTTTTTTATTAGTAACCATTTTAACAGAGAAATCTAAAGGTTTTCATAAACTCAATGGAAATCAATGAAACGACATAATTAAACATAATGACGCACATCTTTGGGGCCACAAATGTACCCCCACCAAGGAGTTAAATCATAACAATGTCCGGAACAACAATCAGAATGTTGCCGCGGCTGACACCTTTGACCGTCTTCGATGCATTGGAGTTTCTCATCATTTGCAAATTTTCTGGCCGGTCCTTTTGTGTAATATTAATGATAATACGGAGCAATAAGCTTAAGTCGTTCTTTTGCAACTTCTTGCATTAAAATTTTCGAAACTCCATCATCAACCTCTTTTGTCACGCTGATTGGCTGCATCTTGGACATCGTAGGAGCTGCAAGTATACGTATGTATGGGTAATCAATAACATACAACCTAATCGAATCATTTTTGTTAAAAGCTACCGACTATATGCATTATAATATTCAAAACAAATTAAGCTTTATTATTTTCTATTATTGGGTGCAAATAAGCGACACGAACAATACATAATACATATGAGAGAGTGAGTAAAGGATAACTTAGTTGTTTACACGGTCGTGAGTTTTAACCACTAGTATAAGACCTTATTAGTATATATCTTTATTTTATGGTAGTAATATTGTACTTTCTTATGTAACAAATCTCCTGTTATATTAATTAATTAGCACATGCATGTAACTAGTATATAATAAGATCAACTACGTAGAAAATAATTTAAAGGAAAAATTGATTAGAATTATGCAACCTTTTGCCTATTCGCAGATAATAATGCAACCTAAAGATTATTCTGGAATAATGCAACCTTAATACCCCATTTTTTTTTAAATAGGATAAATGACCGTTGATTTGAACCATAGGTAAATTTTATTTAAAACTTTAAATTCTAAGTAATAAAATTTTAAAAAAAAACTTTAAAAAAACCTAAACTAAACCCAGCTCCCACCCCCACCCCACCCCTACCCCCACTCCCTCGCCGGATTTCATACGGCCCTCTCCGGATTTCCAACCCCCACGCCGGATTTTCAACCCTCCTCGCCGGTGACCACAAAGCCAACCACGTACGGCCCAAAACCGCCTCCAACAACACCCATCCCCTCTTCCTGGCTGTATTTCGCAGCCAACAACCACAAAGCCACCACCTGAGGCGGACCAAAACGCCTCCAACAACACCTAGACCGTCGGCGAGGTGCAAAATGGTTTGCGCTATTCAGGAAGGTAGGACGATGGCGAGGTAAGAAAAGGTTTGCGCGATTCGCGAACGGGGAGGTGCGAAAGGGGAAAGGAGGTTTCTGGCTGTTTGCGTGGTGCTCAGAGGAGCTTGGCTCGTCGGCAGTTTCTGTCTGTTTCGGCGGTGACGGCGGTGGCGCTGTGGTGGTTTCGTGGCTGGGGAAGTGAGGAGGGGGTGGGGTGGCTGTGGGTTCTTGCCTGGGGAAGGGGAGGGGGAGTTTTGGATTTTTTTTTTGTTTTTTTAATCTTTTTGTTTATATATTTTTAAAATAAAAAATATTTATGATAACCAATAAATAAACGCCACGTGTCTCAGTTAACCGATTCTTTTGGTTAAATCCGGTTTTACCCCATTCAAAATAAATGGGGTATAAAGGTTGCATTATTCCAGAATAATCTTTAGGTTGCATTATTATTTGCGAATCGCCAAAAGGTTGCATTATTCTAGGCAATTTTTCCTAATTTAAACAAAAGAACAAGTAAGAATAGTACCTGATATTGTTAGCAAGATGAATGCTAAGAGTCAAATGATTCGCCATGCGATTAATTTTTTTATAAAATATCGCACTTAAATGAAAAATGGTTTATAAGTTGATGTGGATGAAAATTCTGAACACAGAAATGTCTTGTATTTATACAAAAAATATCTCCTATTAGATTAGTTATTGAGTAAAGGATAAATAGACATAGACATGGATACCATCAGTACAATAAAAATATGTGATCCACATCAAATGACCAATAAAAAGAGTACAACTTAACTAATCATATCTGATAAGAGGATAAAAATCTTACATAGCCACAAATTTGTACCAATTTGTTCCAGAATTATGAATCACGTGTTAAACAACTTATTGCTAACCCAATCATATTCCTTCATCACTTGATTTATTTCCCGAACAGAAAAGAGAGAGAAAAGGTGGTGCAGGAGCCAGGGAGTGGGCGTGGTTTTGCGGTGAGGGGCTTAGAGCATGTACAATGGTAAGACTAGCATCTCACTAGTCTTACTATTTTTCTCATTTTTTTCCTTTTCTCCTTCTTACACTTTATTTTATATCCTATTAATTCTACACCAACTCATTCAATTAAACTCACAATGGGTGGGTCGGTTTTAATTAGTCTTTCAATTTCTCTCTCATACTTTTACTATACCCCACCATCTACTCTCTTTCTTACCCAATAATACAAAAAATATTTATTTTTTATATTGACTAGATTATTTAAATTCAGATTTAATTAGTAAGGATTTAATTAATAATTATTTCTGTAAATTGGATTATTTGAATCCATTTATGAAAATTGGCTTAATTAGGTGAATATAAAAGATTTTAGATAGGAGAAAATGAGTAGAAAGGAAATTATGTTAGAAAAAAGTATGTGAAATTATGTCAAATTTAGACTCATTTTATAGACAAAAAAATAATGTAACATTTGTTGAATTTTTTTTGTTGTAATCATTGGTAAAAATATTTTTGTTAACGTTACAAAAAATATTGCCTAAAAAAATGATCAATATTAAGAGCATCAAAGAGAGAGAAAGCAGGAGAAATTTCATGGCACCCACCACGCGTCAACAGGAAGTGCATTCTGTCAGTGGTCCCTGACGCGCGTAAGGCCACTGACAGGTGAATTTTTTTTCCATTTTTGTTTCACCTAAACGCATGATTCCTTCCCCTTCTTACTACCGTTTTACACCACAAAACAGCAAAAAAATACTCCCTCCGTCCCCCAAAGGATTTTCCATTTGCTTTTCTTGAAGTCAAACTTTGTAAACTTTGACCATAAATTATAACTAATATATAATATAAATAATTATCATAGGTGATCTTGTTAGATTTGTATTAATAGGTACATTAAAAATATCAACATTTTATCATTTTTATTAATAAATATTAGGAGATATAAGCGGTCAAAGATGTGCATTGGAGACCGTGCAAAAAGCAAATGGAAAATCCTTTGGGGACGGAGGGAGTAATAAAATGCAGCACTTTTTATTGCCACGTGTGCGCAAATTACTGGTGGAGGCACACCATCCGAGGCATGTGTTGGTCTGGCAGTTGGGACCAACTCCATTTTTCTCAAAACCAAACTAATTTGCTACAATGGCAAAATCATTTAAGACTTGATCTTAACATTCTTAGACTAATTAAAACCACCCCATTGTACATGCTCTTAGAAAGGGGGAGGTGTTAGTGGGATGGTTGAGACTAGGGAAGAGGGTAGTGATGGGGGTGGCATTAGAGTGAAAAACGTAAATTATAAATTTATAATCTATGATTGATTATCTTGATCTTTAGTGAGTGATTAAGGATAGATATAAGATAATTAGATTGATTATGTTGTTTTTATAATCAATTAGGTTTCAGACACGTGTAAAATGTACGAGAATTTTTATTAATTTAGTGTATTAGTATTCAAATGTTAAAGAATAATGGTTGAGTTATAATTCAACGAAATTAAGATAATAATAAATCTTACCTTGCATTTTACATATGACTTACTTCCTCCGTTTTTTATTAGTTGACCTGTATCTTTTATCACGTTTGCCAACGCGTGATTTCAATCACTTTTATCTTGGAAAATTGATGAGTAAAAATTATAAAAATATGATATTTTGAAAATATATAATGAGACGACGAGAAAACCGACAATGGTGGTCGGAGTTAAACAACAGCAACGGGGAAAGGTAGATTGAGCGAGAGAATGGGATGGGTTTGGGGGTTAGGAAGGGGGGGGGGTTTAAGGGGTGGGAGATTGAGTGGCGGGGGAAGGGGAAGGGGCGGGGGATGGTTTTGGGGGTGGGGGAGCTAGGTGGCGGGGGGAGGGGAGGGTGGCAGGGAAGGGGACGGGGTTGGGGATGGTTTTTGGGGTGGGGGAGCTAGTGGCGGGGGAAGGGGGCGGGGTTGGGGATGGTTTTTGGGGGTGGGGGAGCCGGTGACGGGGAGGGAAGGGTGGCAGGGGAAGAGGAGGGGGAGGGGGGGTGGGGGCAGCGGGGGGGGAAGGGAGGGGGGGTGGCAGCAAGGGGGGGGAAGGGGATGGGGTTGGCTGGGGGAAAGGTTTATGTAATTTTTTTAAGTTTTGTTTTTTTAAAGAAAGTCAACGGTAATTTAGGATGGTCAAACAGGTTGCCATCATCCTATACCAATGAGAGAATATGAGGGGTTAAAGGTGGGATTATACCTGAATTAATTGAAGGTGGTACCAGTGGTGGAAGACCGGCCAAAGGTGGGATTATTCTTATCCATTTTTCCTATTAAATAAGGTGACCTAAAGATTTTTACCATCAATATAGAAATATTATAAAATAGAATCCTATAAATTTTTCGATTTCATGTTATATGTGTTTTAGTATCTTCGCTTTTTTATTTAAAATATTATATTCCAAATTTAACTTTGCAAAAAATATTTTATATCATATATTCTACTAGTATCTTTTTCGTGACTTTCACATACAAAAATTTTGGTTGATATACATGACTTTCACATACAAAAAGGGAGGAAAAAATAGACCCAAAGGTTGCCTTTTCGTCTAAATATGGTAATAAGGTGTGTAATTGATAAATAATGACATAAAGGTGTGTCTCACAAATATTACTAGTCTTATATGCACGCCCGATGCATGCGGTAACTTGGTGTTAAGATTAACATAATGGATGATATCTCTGAACAACCTCATATTAAATATGGTTGAATCTAAAGTTGCAACCATACTATTATACATTTTAGTGAACCTTATAGTGTACAAAGGTTTGGAAAATGATAATTAGAGCGATAAATTAAAAGCAAGAACAATAGTATATGGATATGTAGTGACAACTAATACATAATTAATTAAACATTACTTTTACCCTATCTCCTTCCTGCATTCAAAATTGCATAATCAGTCAAATGCTAAGAGTCCTGGTCCGATGAAATCTCCCAACATTTTCCGATGATCAAAAGTTGAAAATGTCGATAATCGTAGTGTAACGAAATCATACACTTCTATATCTGCCAAATAAAACAATTACAGAAGTTGATTGATTGTTTACAACAATGCGCGAAGAAATGGCCAAATGTAGAACAAACCTGTAGAAGTAGGATGGAGATGAAGAGGCGGAATTATATCAAATCAAATGAAAAAGAAGTGTCAGGTAAAGAGAATGCACCTGGAAAACAGCTTATTGCAAAAAAAAGAGAAGAGTAGTAAGGAAAAGGATGAACCTCAATGTGGCAAGCAACGATAAGTCTAGCACCTACAAAACCCAAAAAATAATATATATTCTTCAATTGACATTTAAATGTAGAAATTCTAAATCAAGCACCATGAAAAATCAACCATTCCAAGTTCCAACCTAAAACAAAATAAATGGTCAAAGAGATAAATAACTAAATAAATGTAATAATTACCTCCAAAATCATCTACTTAATGTAATATAACTACAACATGGTAATATTTGTTTCATGTATGCATTATTGAATTCATTAATTACCTCAAAAGCCCACACACAATTAGTTGAATGATATCCACACAAAAAATAGTGAGAGAATTTACCCAAAGTAGAATGGAGTATGTGAACTCGATCGCTATCGCCATTGTTGTTGTTCTTGCTATCATGTTGATTGGTGTCTTCCATCACGGTAAGTACCAACGTTCACCCCAAAAAGCATAAATTGAAAAATCTAAATTCAACCCGAATATGATTTTATCATAGTTACCGAACTAATAAACAATTTCTAGCATAACATCATCAACAATACCAAATTCACATTAAATCGTGAAACCTAAATTTCTACCCAAACAACAAAAGTATAACATTTAGAGCATTGAATTTAAAAAAAAAACACAAACCTATGTACTTTGTGGAGAGCTGGTTGCGGGAGAAAAGAAGAAAGAAGAAAGAGAGAAATGAAAAATAAAAAATAATGGTTTAAACAAATCAAATCAAACACCACCAAAAAAGAGCCACGGTATAATGGGTGAGTGGTTATTTCTTTTGAATTAAATTTGATAATATTTTTAGTCAGTTTTAGTAGCAATTAGATTTTTCTTTTCCTATGTTTGTTAGTGGATTGTGATAGTGGGTGAGTGCTTGAGTGAGGTTGTGTGAGTATTAGATTAACAATTAGGAAGCCTTTTAAATTACTTTTTTTTTAATTTCTATTAGTTGGTTGATGTATTTTTCTTTTTTCCTTTTTTCTATTTTTGGTGTCCCCCAAAGTTCTCTTTTTTATATAATAGAGATTTTTAAAAGTAATTTTTTCACAAAACTTAGGCAAGCATATAAGGTCTTTTTGACAAAATTTACTAATATAACAAAATTTAGCCAAAGCAAAAGTGATTCTTGTCAAGGATGATGCTCTTAAGTCTTAACATTTATTGTCTAAAATAATATCATAACAAAATGAAATGAAACATCATTCTAGTGGCAATCTTTGATATCTGATATCTGCTTCCATAGAATTCGGATAGAAGATTTGTTATTTAGAAGATAAATTAAGATAGAAGATTATACATATATTTGATATATATGGTTTCTCATTTATAAGATTAACTAGTTTTACGAATTCGTGCAAAAGCACGGGAAATATTTTGCTCAAAATCGATCAATATTTGATAATATAATTATTAAACATAACAAATATTAGAAGTTTCTATTATTTTAATGATATACAATAAGTAAAAAGAGATATCCTAAAATATAATATATAAAAATTGATAAAATTAATTTTAAAAATAAAGAAAAAAATTTGCAATAGTGAAATGACCATAGAGTAAGATAGCATTTTAATCTAAAGTATACAATATAGTACATTAGCATATTGCTTATGTTTTTATCATGAATTAAATTACCAATTAATCTATATTACATAAGTTCAAAAAGGGGAAATGTGGTGTTGCATATAATTAATCTTCTACCCCTTAATAAAATACTACCCGTTAATATTCTACCCTTTAATGAATTAACTAAAATATTAACTTAATATACATATATTTTTATAAATACCCGACGACACACCAAATTTTTACACCAAAAAAAGAAAGTTATACTACCAAGTGCTAACTATCCCTTTCTACTTACTGGCTTACTCATATCCATTGAAATGTGGGTTATACTCCCAAGTTATACTACCAAGTATTTGACCAAAATATAACAATTGTTTTTTTTTTTTCTCCATTTCCATGCGTTTTCTTTATCAAACCCCCCATCAATTCCATTTCTTATTTTCTTGCTTATTCACACCGTTTTTCACTCAATTTCTTCTTCAAACATTAAATCTAAACTCTATACCCAATTATTCTTCATCCACCATATTCTATCTGATTTAGATATATTACAATTTCCACTCAAATTCAAATCAAATATCAGTAACCCAATTTGAATCACAATGGATTCAATCCACGGGTTAGCTCGATGTTTCATATGAATGCCAGATGAGAATCTTATGAAGTGCAACTGATTTTTGAGATGATAGTTTAACTTTCAAATATCCATTGAAGATCAGTTTTCCAATCAAAGATCAGTTTTTGATTCAAAGCAATTCGTATGAGCGATATCATTTGTTAAATGGACCCAATTGAGCGAGAATCAAAACGACCAAATTGCATATGAGCGAGAATTGTCGACCATTCAAATGCCATTCAGAAAACATCTACCAGGGAAAGTCTCTTCACCTATGTCTCTCCTCTTTACGTTTGTAATACACTTATATTTAAACTATTAATTGTTCTGTTGGATTTATTTCTTTTTGAGATGGTTTATCTACACTGATTCAACCGAATATTGTTGATTAAGATGGCCAAAAACTCCACTATAAGCCTTGCATGCATCAATATCTACATTATTTGTGCTTTTGAAGAGGTAAAATATTCATTTAAATTAAGTCCGAGTAATTTTTTTTCAAATTGTAAAATATGAAATTTCTTCTTATTAGGCAAAGATCCCCTATTAAACGCTTTGGGCAACTCTAATTAAGAAATCATTCTCTAATAGGAATTAGCAAGTCGGTCCATACCTTCGAGTTTGACACATTGGTTTTTTAATTTTTCAGGATAATGTGATGATTAGAATTTAAGAGGAGATGCTAATATGCTGCATAAAATGAGATGATGAAAACAATGTTTATGGCAATTGAGATAAGATAATGGTAATGCTTGAGTTATACTGATGATAAGAATGCAATTTATAAACCAAAATGAACAAACCTAGATTATGAAAAACTTTAATAAAAACTACATGTCGCTCTTGTTTAAACCATCCAATAGCTTGTATACTAATACTCCTGTTTTTTTTTGTTGATACATGAGAATCACGCTAGCGCCAATGAGCACATATGGATAAAAATCTCGAAATGATATTGGATATTTGAGTTGAAATGAATAAAGCAGCACTGGCAAATGGTAAGTAAACATAAATTGTTAATTAGTGTTAATTAGCACTAAATTTGGAGAAATTTCAAAGTAAGATAAATCCTTCAAGTCAACTATACCTTGGTTTCGGAAATCATTTATAACTGACCAGTTTGTAGATTAATAACTTGGAAGTAGCCTACGAAATAGAAAATAGCCCAATCATAAATATGAACAAATAAATAAAATAGAATAATAAATTAAATTTGTTGAATGTTTACCTGAATGTCACAAGTTTTGAAAGACTTCTTTGCATGCAACATTAAAGGTAATGTTTGAGACCCCAACTCTATCTTTATCATGAATAAGCACTTAAAACCTTTTTACTTGTCACTCTAGAAACAGCCATGTATAGCTGCCCATGGCTGAAAATAGGTCTGAGTAGATACAAACCCACGTGCGATAGAGACTGTCCTTGGCTTTTATTTATCGTCATTGCAAAGCATACAACCAAGGGAAATTGTCTTCTTTGGAATTTGATAGGAAACTTAGTTCCATCCGACGGGTTAGTGTCATGTGGAATAAATACCTTGTCGCTAACATTGCTTCCGGAAATCACAAAGAATCAATTGTTCGATTTCCAAGATGCTTTATCACCAACCTGTGCCATTACACAACCCTGCACTTGGTCAATATTCCTAAGCAAATACGACTGGTGCACCAACCTTCAATCTTATACTATGGTTCGGTAAACCAGAACATTTTATTGTGATTGAACTCAGTAAAGTAGATATCATGCACTCCTAAATTGCCTTCTTTTTGACTAATCGCGTCAAATCAAGTATACTTTTTCTTCCCCAGGTAGTTGATTAAAATGTGATCGTTTACCGTTTCTACTATCTCATGAAATGTGGGCTAGAATAGCTCTCTTTGAAAATGCTTTGCGCTCCCATATGTGATCTTCTAGAAAGGATACGTGCTTTCAACAATAGCTCAAATAGGATCATTTCCTTCATCAATGACGAATTCTTTGGGGAATCTCGATATCACCTCTCCGTCATTTGGTGATCCCGCATTTCCATCTCTGACACTCAATATCCATTTTGAAAAAGCAATCGTTTCTTCAATTTCCGGACTTTGAACCTCCCACACTGTAGTCTCATGTTTTTTGTAAGGTTTAGCACCTTGCACGAATCCCATAAGTAAGAAGAATTCAAGGAGGAAAACACTTTTTTGTCTGCCCCCTTGGGTATAACGGGTAATATCTGACGATAATCACCACCAAATAATACAACCTTCCGCCAAAGGGTTTGTGCATATTTGAAGTGTTTACATTCCTCATGATATCTCTCAAACTTCTATCCAAGGCTTCAAAACAGTACTTATAGATCATTGTCGCTTCATCCCAAATTATAATCTTTTGTTTAATAAGGAGTTTCATTCAAATCGGTGCCTGGTTTAATACCAACACTTGTTGAGTTCTCGGTTACATTCAAAGGTAATCCAAACCTTGAGTGAGTAGTGAAGCAATACCACTTTAAGCCACCGGTAATACTATTTCCACCTTTACTCCTAAGAGCAGCACAAGGATAAAGTTCTCCAAATGTATGTCTTACCTGTACCACCATATCCGTATACAAAAAGACACCACCTCGATCTCTAGATACAGCATCTATAACTTCATGGTAAATCTTGGTTGTTCCTCGCTAAGCACGTGAATAGTCTATCGTGCTCCTCCTTCAATGAATCTTTGTCATAAGATAACTCATCTGATATGAGCCTATTTTGGTATTGTGCTATAACCATATCATCGGGAAAAGGCATATCACTAAATCTACACAAAGTGCTTCCATTACCTTGAGTCTTGCTTCAATCTCACGTAATGCATAAGTTTTTAATTGCTCGTCAGTGAGGTGCTGGCTACAAAGTTTTTGACAAAATTGTAATAATTAGTTTAAATAGTTTAAATAAACTGTTAAAGAAATGTTAGATATTCCAAAAATAACCAAATATGTAAAAAAAACTATATATATATGTAGAGGGTTATGGGAAGAAACAAACTTTCATCTTGAAGATTGATGCGCTGCTATATAGGATGTCATCTGAAAGCAGTTGCCAAGTCTTTTCCCACACATCCTCTATGTTTTGATAGACTACCAGATAAGAGTAACATACAAAATAGATTCGTAAGTAGCGACCAGATTCCCTAAAAAGGCTTTATGATTGCATCAATATACTCTTTATCGTCGTCATAAATTTCTCTTGCGTAGCAAGCTTCTTTGAAAGTAGATATCTGCGCATCTTTTCTTATATCTTCATAAATTTTGCACCTTCACAAATTCCGAAGTTCTTAGATAATACTTTTTCCTGAACCAGGGTTACATGATAAATCCGTCCGATTGCAGAAACCTTTATTCCTTGATGTCCACTCTCGCCTATCTTGTTTCCATACAAATTTGGTTAGAACTCTACATCTTTATAAGTCCCTGGCTTCGAATATTTCTTATTACAATCCATCCAAGATAGGAATTTGGTCTTCTCAATATTCGGCCTCTCGAGAACAACGTCAACATCTGTGTGATGTTGGCTTCAGTTTGTTCATCGGGAAGGTGAAAACTAAGCCTTTCCACAGGAGGAGTTCTATAATGAATGTTGAACCCAAAAATGCGCCAAACAGCCTCGCAAGCTGAGATGTACCTCTGCAGTCGTAGTAGGTCTTGATGTCATAAATTTGTTCAGGATTATCTTCATTTTGGGGTTTGATAGGCAGCACCTATAACTCTCTCCATAGCCTTTATTAGTGTACTTGAACAAATATTTGATTGATCTCGACTGGTTGCACCATTCTACATTGATATGTGCACGGTACCAAAGTAGCAATTGCCATTATAAGGAACAAAAAATCTGTTGTCAAGCTCCACTCCATTTTAATCACCTTTCCTCATTAGCATCTCCTTTTATAAACTGGATACCCTTCTTCATCTACTGTTGTTTTATCATTAAATCTTTTTGGAAAATGCTTCGTGCACTTTTTGTCCCTCATACATGGTGATTTTGGGTTAGCCACACCACATGGACCATGAATCATGAACTCTTTAACAGCCTCGTACAGAATAGGGTTCTTATGTGCATCAGGG
>CANSGD010000630.1:0-169718 GCA_947645195.1 Patellifolia procumbens | reverse complement strand
ATTGATGATTTGAAATCGGAAAAGATAGGTTGTAATTTTATCATTGTGATTAGAGAAATTAATTTAAAATGAACAGACTGTAGTATTTCTTAAAAGTATGTGTATATTAAATAGTTGATAATCTTCTCATTTGTACCTTTTAGAGTTACAAATAGCCGTACAATAACTAATATAACATCTATAATAACATACCATTATTTACTTTGGTACTTTTATTTGCAGATTCCTCAGATTTATAATTATATCAGTAATATATAGCATACCAAAAATAGAGGGATTTTCCGGCAATATTTATTCACTTCCCTATTATACAGTTACGCCCCAACTTTCCTAATTTATTTAGCTTCCTATACCTCAGTTTACGTTTATGTAATGACCTAATGTAGTTTTCGATGTATCCATATTGATAATTTAAATGTAACCTTTATATTTTACAGCCATATTGATGATTTGAAATCTGAAAACGTAGGTTGCAATTTTTCATTTTGATTAGAGAAATAAATTTAAAATCAAGAATGCAGTATTTCGTAAAAGTATGTGTTTAAACAGTTGATAATCTTCTGATTTGTACCTTCTAGAGGTACAAATAGCCGTACAATAACTAAAATAAGATCGATAATAACATACCATAATTGATATTACGTATATGTAATATCCATTATATACTTTTGGTACTTTCCATTTGGCAGATTCCTCATCATTTACAATTATATCACATGAATATATGGTGGGGATTGTACAGTCATGTTGATGTTATTCCCCATCGTATATACGGTTTCAATATTGACTTGAGATCTTTACTCCCCATGTACATCTTATCATTGTGCTTGGAAAATTAATTAAACTGTAATAGGTTGTAATTTTATCATCGTGATTAGAGAAATTAATTTAACATATTTTACTATAAGTGTTCGGCAAGGTAGATTTTAAAGCAAGGTTTAAAGTAGCTTATAACCATATAGTAACTGTTGTGCAAAGTTAATATTTGCCGAAGCTAAAAGCTGACAGCTATTTTTGCAATGAACAGAAATGAGTTTTCCTATAATATCTACTTACAATTGATTGTCCAACATATAAATGCAATTTTTTGGCAATGTCTAAAAGCATTATATGTTATCATATATGAAAGTTTCTTTTACCGTCCCTTCTTTGATGATGATGGTGTTATACATCTTATAATAAACTATAAATATTGTGAAGATGATCGTCATATTTACGCTATTATGTTGGAAATGCGTAAAAGCAATAACTATAATATAGGGAATGATTATAATAAACTACAAATATTTTGAAGATAATCAATATTGACTTGAGATCTTTAATTCCCCATCACAAAGCTTGGAAAAATTAATTAAACTATAATAAATCATCATTGAAGTTGTGTTTAATTTATGACCTCAAAACCCTAAAAAAGGAAAATGAATTAGATATCCGAATATCGCTTACGTAAGGGCACAATTAATTTTCAACAACCTATTTCTTTTAGAGATGGCTTAACTCCTAAAAACGTGAATCGTAATATCTTTTAAGAAAATTATAATTATCTTCAATGATATCTCCTTAACTCTAGATTATATTACACATATAGATGACAACTAAATATAATTATCATTTATCATTTGCCTCCAATCGGATGTATACCAAAAATAGTAAAATTAATAAAAGATTTATGGACAGTCAACTACAAAAACAAAAAATCAACGTTTGATTAAAATTTGATAATATAATAAATCACATTTTACAATAAAAATTGACCATCCAGACCAAACATCAAAACTAATACCAAACTAATATTGTTTGCTGGGATCCCAATCGAACACATTTGGCATTTTGGGGAATGTGTCACTGCGAAGTTGTCCTTTGATGCCTCACCAGCAAAAATATGTTTTCGGCATGAACTGCTTTAAAAGGCTGACAAAACTAAAACCATTCCACATTGCATTCTGCGTTGGGTCCAAGCTACTTCCATCCTTAACATTAATATTGTCACATCCGTTGCTTGCGGAGGCTCACTATTCCCCTTCCAATTCTTCATTAGGATCATAATCCTTTCCTGTTTATCAGTCCTCCTCTTCTTACCCTTACCCTTACCTGTTAAAACTTTTGGGTAACGATTCTCTTCAGCTTCGTTTGCCTTCGGAGTGTACCTGTCCCTTGCATTTGCACAAGCGATTTCACCAATTTGTCTTTCAAAAGCTAGAGTCAGATCATACGAGGTTGAGGCCAGCCTGCAAAGTTGCATGCTTAAACGATTTAAGAATGAAAATCGTCCACGGCCGCTCGTATGTCGTTTGTTTTCTGTAGTTCAAGGTGCCCATATGCGTTCATAAGATGCGTTTTGCTGCATTGTCCATCTCCTAAGAATGCAGCCACTTGGTATTTGAACCATGCCCTCGAATTTCATCATAGAAAACATATGTCGACAAGGAAAACCAATAGAATCGAGCTTCATGCAGCAGCAAAACATTATCTGTTGGTTTAAATTGTAGATACTATAAATTTCGGATTCGGTAACCCACAATCACTCAGCCAGTAGGTGTTTGAAGGACCGTCGGAATGGTCCAAGCATCTCTCAGTTTTTATCACAATGTGCCTTGACTCGAAATCTAGTTCCCTACAAAACACATTGTATGAATTTCGGGTTTATGTACGTGCTGCATGCTTCTTGATTTCAGACAAGACGCCTTCAATGACAGGAAAGGTATATGTGGAAAGGTAATTATCTTGATCTTCTTCAAATCGAACATGTTCCAGTACTTGGTCATATAACTGTACAAATCTGTACATCATTAGTTTCTTGGTGAGTACGGTCTTTAATGTGATGTTCATTTACCCGCATCTTTGGGTGCTTCTGATCCCTACAGCATGCATTACACTACTTAAAATATACCAATTATGTAGTAACACAACAATAAGGAACGACCACCATAAGCCTCCAATTAGGTATGGTCTGTAATCATTATAGAGATTGCCTTTCTTCATTTTGTTAACTAGCTTTTAATTTAAACAGAAAGGTCATGGTAATGTCCTACTCGTTAAAGGACATGACCAAATAGATAATGATATAAAATAATTATGATAGTCTTATTTTAAAAAGACAACCATAAAATTTTAAAAATAAATAAAGGTTTTGCAAAGAAACACATTGCAGCTTATCGGCATAGAAATCACCATGCGTAAAAGCCTCACCCCATTTCTTTTGTCTTTGTACTAATCCTTTACCCATTTTTTTTTCTCGCAAGTCATAAGTAGTCATCAATTCTTCCCATGCTTGTTCGAATTCTTTTATTGTCCTACAACCATCTCCACATTTCATGAAACCACTACAAAAAGCCTGTTGCTGTTTCCTTTGACGTTACGCATCAAGTGCCAGAAACATAGCCTATGCCGAGCATTTGGGAATACGACCTTAATAGCATTTGCCAATGCCCTATCCCCGTCAGTGATGACAGTAAAAGGGGGATTCTTTTCACGAACGCCATAATCGGTGAAGCACCCGCGTATACGCCTTCTTTTTTCGCTTGCAATAATGCAATGGCAAATGGAACAGTCCTCCTATGATGGTTGACACCAACGATCATAAAAAACGGCTTTTATAGGCATTTACTTTGTAAGCTGTGTCAAATGCAATGATTGTTCCAAAAGCCTTGTAATTGTTTCGACCACTCTCCATCACACTAAAACATCTTGTCACCCCATTTTCGTCATCGCGCGGTGCTCAAAAAAGTGGGATCCGAGGACTTCTTACTAACAAGTAGACTATCACCGGCTTCGGTGGCTCGATCTTTTATCCCTTCCTTTTTGATTTTTTCACACGTTTTGCACAAATCACTAGCTAAGAATCCCACTTTGCCGAGTCTCCCAGCTTGTTGGGCCATATTCCTTTCATTGTAACTGATGGACGGACTCGGAGTTGATTAACGACTTAATAAGAATTTTATCGGCTTCACTGACCTCTCTTCGCTCCTGTAATCGTGTATAACAATAATTACTAGTGTTGAACACAAATGAGCTAATTGTAATAATGTCACTAGACGTACGTTAGAAAGGTATCTAGTTCATTGGAATAAGTTCATGATTGTGCTCTTCTACAAAATTTGAAACATGCCATGTGTCAAAGCTGGAGTCCCATTTGAAAGTAATCAATGCTTTACAACCGCATCTTGTGATAGGGTCTATGATTGCGTTTCCTATCCTTTCTCTCGAAGCGGCTCTGTGCTCCGAAAACCTTCGCGATTACACCAAACCAATTGAGATGTAACAAATCCGTCAACCTTGCTCCCCAAGGTTGGATTATTACGGGTACGCCAAAGCCTTTAACCTTAGAGTACATCTTATAAAATCGGAGGCAATCGTGATGGCTCAAGAAAGAAAGTTTTTTCATGTCATTCATTGTAAACCCTTCAAACTGCGGCCTAATTGATCCCAAACGTCAAGGTCGAAGAATGTCAAACTATTTTCCTCCATCTCAGATTCTGACTTCGAGTTATTACACTCTCATCCCCATCTCCGTCATCATTTTCCCTGCGTTAAATAATTGGGAACGTCTTACTTCCCAAGTCACAAAGTGTATTGGTTCAAGAAGTTTCGATCTACTTGGCCAATTGTCCTTAATACGCTTTTGGAAATTCCCATCACAATAAAAGTTTAAATCGTACCTCGTCAATGTTATTGACTTCAATGCTTCTATTGTGTATTTCCCCCCGAGACGAACTGCTCGATTTGTACCTGACTCCAATTTGAATCGTAGTTAACATCTTCCGTAAACCTTCCATCATCTGGTATGTCCATGTTGTTGATTATCAAACATAATAATATCAAATACCAACTTTGTGACATCAATCAAATTATACGGGTTTAATAAGAAAATCCCAAATTGTAGTATGGATTTGTAATCATTCAATTTGTAAGGGTTTTAATCATAACTATGTACGTAATCTAGTCATATTTTGTTTTGAATCAAACATGAACACTCAAAAAATACACAACACGAAACAATCTCCAGAGGACATAATAAACAAGATCAATTTGTTCGTAAATCAATCCAAAATTGAATTGTTCGTAATTCTGAGATGAAGAATTAAGCCGTGGAAGATATCTTAATCAAGTTATTTTGTCCCTCCAAGCGAAACCCCTATGTTATTCATTAGGTAACTGAACCACCTTAATAGCTGTCTTCTGATTTGTTTCCGGAGTTTTTAATTATTTGTTTTTTTTGAAGCAATGTTTTTTAATAATTTGTTCCCTGAATTTACGCTCGAAGATAATGTGTGTGGTTACAAATGTACAATATAAGAGTTATTATGTTGTACGATTTAGGAAAGCATATTTTATATTGCATTTTTTTTAAACGGCTTTAATAGATGTAGTACAAATTTTAACCGGGTAACTACAATTCTCTCCATTTTGGTAACTTAATTCCTAATAGGAAATTTGATATATTATGTGATCTGACTTATATTTTGTCAATTAATTGTTTTTTTTTTCAAACAAAATTAATCCTAACTATTGTGAAAATCTTCCACAATTAATCCCACCTTAAATAATTTCCAAAAATATCCCAACTATTGTCCACTCTTCTCAAGATAATTCCCAAAATAGTAACAATAGTCGTCAAGTGGGACTGTTTTGGCAAGAGTGGACAATAGTTGGGATTATTTGGGAATTATTTTCTTTCTTGGTGTTTGCACCTGGTTCACTCTTCGGGCTATATCCGGATCGAGGCCAAGTTCGGGGTGGTTAGATTACATTCCTCTCCGAGGGTGTTGTGGGGATTCAAACACGGGTCTGTCCTACCAAAGCTAGTCTCCCATCACCACTGGACTAACACTTACTTGGTTATATTGGGAATTATTAAAGGTGTGATTAATTATGGAAGATGAGCAATAGTTGAGATTATTCACGCTAAGTTTTCCTTTTTTCAAACTAGTATCGGCTAGATTGAAGCAGCGAGGCAGGGGCGTTCACTTTGGATAGCAAAGTGGTTGAAGGATTGAACGTATTCCGTTACCTTGGATGTATTCTCCAAAATGATGTAGAACTCGATGGAGTCGTGGCTCATAGAATTTATGCGGGTTGTTTTGTTGTTGTTGTCATCGTAGTTAAATACAAATTATAAATTGCCACAACACTTGTAGTAAATTCAATATAATGAACACTGCTTTCTTTTCATTTGTCGATAAACATCCTAGTAGTGTTATACATCCACTACAAGAAAATGTATAAAATGGTTGCATAAATTGTCGTTTATGTCATTGCCAAATAACTAATCTTATCTAAAAGTAGAAATAATCTTCATACTAAGGCCCTGTTCCACCTTTGAATAATACTTCCTCCGTTCTTTAATACTCGCACCATTGAAACAGTTTACGCAACCCAATACACAATTTAGATGTTAAATATCTTTAATTATACACAATAAAAAATTATGTAAATTAGATTTTAATAATCTATACATTGAGACGAATCTAACAAGATCCCACATGACTATATTTTTTCTTACATATAAGACACAATATTAATTTAAGTGGACATGTGTGAATAGTGTGAAAGATAGAAATGGTGCGACTATTAAAAAACGGAGGAAGTAATATTCAATATGAATAAGATTAATTTAATAGAAATAAGACCAGTTAATCAAAAATAAGTTGAGTTCATTAACTGCAAGTTCAATTTGTTCAATTTAGAACAATATATTTGTTCAAAGTATAAACCAGTTGTACAAAGTATAAAAAAAACACCAAACCTTTGTTCAATTTAGTACAATATATTTAAAGTTGGTACGTTAAATTCTGTACCATAAACTATATTGTAGAAATCAGTAGTCTAACGTTTATAAAAATGGTAATACTTTCTCCGTTCCATGTCTATTGCAACCGTGGAATGTATGCAAACTATTTTGGTAGTTTAATTGAAAAATGGCACGAGATATAAAGCTCACATTGCTCTAGTTAAAATTGCTATTCATTTTGTTGGTTTATGTCATTGCCAATGTAGTATATGAAAACAAACTTTATTAAAAAAATGTGCAATGAACAAGTGCAATGTACCCGATTACACAAACTATCATCCATCCATTCGTCACCCGGTAAAACTATTACCCGTATTCCATACATCCACCACCCGCGGGTGAACCAGGCTGGACACGGGATCATCCATTTAACAAAAAGTAAATGAGAAAAGTTAAATCATACTTGTAAAACGACAATTTATACATGAACTTCATGTTAGGGTAAAAGTTAAATCAAACTTGTAAAATGACAATTTATACATTAACTTCATGTCAAATTAGGATAAGAGTTTATATAATAATAGATAGTTAATGCAAATAAAAGAATAACCTAATGTGAATAAAATAATGGATATTCAACAAAATGAAGGAAATGGGTTGTGGAGCGGGTGATAAACGGGTGATGGATCTGATGATGGATGAAACTTTCTTACGAAGGTAATTTTCCGACACCCATTTACCCGCTCACCCTCCACCTGTCCATCATCAATTGAAATTGGTTTTTCAACCTTTTTGTTTATCGGGTGGTGCGAGTGATGGATCATCGATTGGATATTACCATCTCTAACGAATATATAAATGTACATCTCTCTAACAAATATATAGGTTATTTATTAATAAAAACAACAAAAATAAAAGAAAACCAATTATGCCCTTCGCATCCGATATTTTGAGTTAATTTGGCATTTACAATTTTCAAATCCGGTAGTTCAAAAATTTTGGGGTAAATTGAATGTTTTTGAAATTGGGAGTACTAATTTTGACAAGTCCGCGCAAGTTTTTGCCCTCGATCTTATTCTCCATTCAACATCTCTCTCTACAGTCTACACTAGGCGAATTACTTACCACTTACCAGCGACGGTGGAACTTGCGACGGTGGAAGTATTCGACACTCGTAAAGGTATTGTAATCTCTAAATCCTAGCCTTCTATTCAATTGAAAACGTAATGTGTTTACACGTAATGTACGCTTTTGTCTGCGAAAATGGAAATGTCTCCATCCATATGTATTTGCATCTTCTTGATTAAGCAAATATATGAGTCCATGTTCGTCATCGCAGGTTGTTATGTGTGAAAATGGGTTTAATCTTTCAATTGATTCTGTACCCTATAATTTTGTATATGCATGCAAAGGTTTCAGAAAGGGATGAGTTAGAAAAGAGAACATAGGTATAATTTGTAGCATAGTTGGTGTGAAATATACTAAAATAATGTACATGCATGCTAAAGTAGTTGTAGTTATTGAAATTTGGTGGTTCCGCTATTTCAGATTTGTCAAGAACATAAGATGTCTTTGAAGAGGAAGGATACTGACTCATGTAGTCCTGGCATTTCGAAGAGCAAAAAATTGAAATGCCCAGCAGCAGGACAAAGAGAACAGGTACAATTTTGGTATTTTTGTGAATGGTTGAAGTTGATGTGTTAATTTTAAAGCAAACTCTTGTTTATAAGAATTTTAAACGCTTTTAGGGTACATGGACCCCATCGGGTGATTTAGATGAACTTGTCACTGTTGTTAAAAGCTTTTCAGTTGACAAAAAAAAGCGGTTGGAATAAATTGGATTTGAGTTTCTCCTACATTACAACACTAAGGTCATAAGGAAAACAATGCGTAGATGGGTGATAGATCATCTTGATCCTGTTACAAACATTTTGTCTGTGTATAGGGATAGCGTTCTCATTACTCCAAGACATGTTGAGCATTTGTTGGGCTTTAAAGACAATGGAATTACAATTGAGGCAGAACTTGATGATATGCCGGACCTCAGTAGCAAGCTGCAAGATCCATTGTATAGGTTTTTTGGTTTGGATGGAAGAGGCATGGCCACTGAACTACGAAAGACACTACTTGATGACCCGCATTTCCTCAGTTTGTTCGTAATCTTCATCTTGACCGTCTTTTGTGAACCAACAGAGGACAAAAGGCCAAAAGAAGATTGGTATTACATGGTTATGCATAAAAATACTATTCGGCATTGGAACTTTGCCAGGTACATCTTCGAAGAGACGATGGATGCCGTTACTGAGTTCAAAGCGAAGGACAAGCCACATACTTTGGGTGGATGTCCTCTTTTTATGATGGTATGCTGGCAATATTGACTATTGATTCCAACGGTAACTAAATGATTATATGTTCAAAAAATAGTTAGATGGTTTGTATTGGCATGTTGGGGTTGTCATTGTTAGGTAATCTGTGAACATGTTTCGGACATTGCAAGTAAATGGCAGTACTGTTTAATTCAGGTTTTGTTTGTATGCGACAGGCAATTTTTGTGAATACAGTCCAAAGGATAAGCTTCAAGAAATTTGGAAGTACGATCTTCCAAGGATTAGAGACTGGAGTGACATGAACACAAAGGCATTGCATGATGCAATAATCAACTTACCACAAGGATACAAAACTAGAAAAGTAAGTGTTCTGGTACCCATGGACATTGCCAAAATTCTATAATCTTTCGTACCTAATTTAGATGGTCTCTTACAAGTTCAATTTATTTGTAGTTGTTGTTGATGGTTGAGAAAGACAAGTGTCTAATAGCAGGAAAGGTTCCATCTACGCATGCACAGAATGTGGAGAAGGCGTTTTCTCTAATTCTTGATAAAGTGGATAGGTGGGGCCAAGACTTAAATCTGCTCTGGAGTTGGTGTATGGGAAAGGTGGATACTATACATGGTGAAGATATTGAGGAGGAGGAGGAGGAGGAGGAGGAGGAGGAGGAGGAAGAGCAAGAGAGTCCGAGAAGTAAAAGAGAAGACTAAAGTAGTAAAGGGAGTAGAGGGAAGACATCTAAAGATGATTCTGATTTTGAAGAGGATGAGGAGGACGAGGACGAAGACGAAGAAGAAGAAGACAATGAGAGAAATAGAAGGAAAAAAGGGAATAATAAATTTGTAAGAGGAGTAAAAAGGAAGAACTCCAGGAAAAGGGGTGAAGAAACTAAAGAGGAAATTTCATCTGAAGAAGATGTATATGAGGAGGAGGAAGAGCAAGAGAGTAAGAGAAGGAATAGAGGGAAGAAAAAAGAAGTAAAAGGAGGTAAAGGGAAGAAATTCGTCAAAAGGGGTGAAGAAAAAAAAGAAGAAATTATATCTGAAAAGGATGTATATGAGGAGGAGGAGGAGGAGGAAGAGCAAGAGAGTAAGAGAGGGAATATAGGGAAGAAAAAAGAAGTAAAAGGAGGAAAAGGGAAAAAATTCGTCAAAAGGGGTAAAGAGACTACCAATGAAGGAGAGTCTGTAGATAATAAAAGTCCGAATGATCAGCAAAAGCGTAGGGGGAGACCAAAAAAGATAGTGCGGCTCTCGAAAAACAGTGAGCAGAAGGAAGATGATTTGGACACAGACTTATCTAAGATAATATCAGAAAACCCTGTACTTTAGCTAGTTGAATAGGTGAAGGAAATTAAAGAAAATGTAGTCGACAGTGGACAGCGTAGAACCATTGTGGCTATAAATGTATTCCCATAAGGAGATTTAATTGAGGGAACAGAGAAAAAAGATGGTGGAGATGATGTTGGGGAGGAGACAAGGGACGGTAATGGTGGTGGAGATAAAGTTGGGGAGGAGACAGGGGACGGTAATGCTGGTGGAGATAAAGTTGGGAAGGAGACAGGGGACGGTAATGCCGGGGGAGATAAAGTTGGGGAGGACAATGGATGGTGAAAGTGACAAGTATAGGGATGAGGGGGAGGGTGAAGATAACAATGGTGATGATGATGATGACAATGAGGGTGATGGAAGTGGTGGGGCTATGGATGTCGGGGGTGGTGATGATAAGAACGAGAGTGATGGTGGAGACATGGGTTATGGAAGTGGTGGGTCAATGGATGTCGGGGGGTGATGATCAGAACGTGGGTGGTGATGAAGATAAGGGTAATGGAAGTGTTGGGGCAATGGATGTCGGGGGGTGATGATCAGAACGAGGGGGGTGATGATCAGAACATGGGGTGGTGATGAAGACAAGGGTAATGGAAGTGCTGGGGAAATGGATATCCGGGGGGGTGATGACAAGAATGGGGGTGGTGGTGATGACAAGGTTGACGGGAGTGGTGAGGCCATAAAACTCGGGGGGGGGGGTGATGGTACGGACGAGGGTGGTGGTGATGATAATGTTGATGGAAGTGGTGAGGCCATGAAACTCGGGGGGGGGGTGATGGTACATCGACGGATCCGGTACATAAGGGACACGTTGAGGGTAGTGATGGTACATCAAAGGTTACGGTAGTTGAAGAAGAAGACGATATGATTGCTGGAAAAAGGCTTGAGGAGCAGTCTGACACAAATGCAGAGGAGATGCAACCGGAGGAGCGTCAAGTAAAAAAGGAAAAAAAGGAAAACAATCATGTTGCCGGCTGAAAAGGAAATAACTCGAGAAAGGGTTTCAGCGGTGAGTTCAACTTGATAAATACTGTGTTGGATATAACTTAAAAGAGTTGTATTTGTTTATTTTTTCAAAATGTGCTTAATGGGTTATGGACATTAGCAAACTTTCCCTATATGTAGGGCCATTACAAACCATGCATAACTGAAGATTGCTTCAATAGTCTAATCTTGATGGTTTATAGGTTGATGACAATGTTGTCAAGACAAGGAAGTCGATTAGAAAGTGCAAGGCCAACACAAAACAGATTGCCGAATTTGTGCACAACAACTAGATCCTCAGTAAGTCCGTTTAGTTAATATGAATGAATTGATTGTGTGCTCGAGTGTGTTAGTCATGTTTGGAAATGATTTTGCCTAACATCATTCTGGTTATAGGGTCTAATTGGTAATGCAAAGTTTGTTTTTTTACTGGTGTAACAGTGAGATCCTGATTAGTACAACTTGGGCAGCAGTAGACAGAACGTCGCTACAGACCTTGTCTCCGGAGACTTATGTAGGAGAAGATGTATAACATTTATAATAAAATAATATTAATTTTACGAGTCTGATTCGATAGTATTATTCTAAAATGAATCTGTGTTGGTTTTTAGGTCATCAATTTAGTGGGGATTCGGGAGACATTAAGTAGGCCAACAAGTTTTTACATCCCTACGTCGCTCCGGGTTTGTCTTTCGTATGTTGTTATTTTATAAAATAGTGTTTGGAATGGTATTTATAGGGGTGAGCACAACCGGGTACCCGGTCATATTGCTCGGAACCGGTACCGGAACCGATTGGACCGGGTACCCAGAACTTGAAATCGGAACCGGAACCTATTGGACCGGTTCCTTAATTTTTGGAATTGGAACCGGAACCAACCGGGACCGGTTCCTTGACCGGGTACCCAGTCCCACAAAAGTGATGGTATTTAGTCAATTTGGCCGGTTCCAATACAGGGTACCCGCTATCAAATTGCATTCAAAAGCTATATTTTTCTTGTTTGGCTATATATAAGCAACATACATAACATAATTTGATACTTTCATTGACAAGTTAATCTTAAAAACTTTCAAGTCTTAAGCCTACGTTACATATGCATTCATGTAAAAAAAAATCGCTCTTAAAAACGGTTGAACCGGGTACCCAGTGGGTACCGGGTATATAATTTCACTATCCGAAATTGGACCCACTTCCAACCGGTTCCTAATATTTGATACCCAGACCCAGTCTTGGCAGTTCCAGTTCCAGTTCCGAAACCGCCGGTTCCAACCGGTTCTGGGTCTGGAACCGGGTACCCAACTTTTCTGCTCACCCCTAGGTATTTATTTTGTCCTTTTTCATCACTGCAGTACGTTACTCTAAGGTTGAAGCGTCAAGGATCAAAATATTTTCCAGATTCACCGGTCATTAAAACGTCGTACTTGCCAGATGATCCGGACCAATGCCAACAGGTCATAGACGCACCTCACCTTGTTGTTCCTTTAATGGCATTTGTTTTGTCCGCTGTTATTTGGCCTAGCTACTAATACCTGATTACAATGTAGATTTTGGTTTCATTGTGGGCTCAACAGCCAGACCACTGGTACATGTGTGTTATTCATATGGAGGGAAAAAAAATAACGTACTTGATTCGCACCTTGACCAACACACTAAGACAAGATTAGATAATGCCAAAATTCAGGTAATGACAAGAGTTGCATTTGCGTATGTGTTGTCTGATAGTGAGGTGGTTTTCATGTGGTACTATATAAACTCATGGTGCATTTACAGATAAGGAAATTGTCCAAGCTCATGTCTTTAGACAAGGAAGACGTCAGGGTTCAAAGATTTCAGCAAATGGAGTCTTGGCCTATGACGCAAGTGAAAACCCCGACACAAATTAACGGGTACGGCATTTAGAAGTCAGCAAAATGAACTTTGTTCATTATTTTCTTGATGAAAATTAGTTTTCAACGTCTTATGTTTCATTTTTGATTTGACTGTGGGATGCATGTCTTCAAATTCATTGAAGCACCAAACGAAAGAAAGTGGACACAGAAGAAATACTTTGAGGTAACGAATGTCTATATAATCTCAGCGTAAGATATGTATTTCATTTCATGTGATACCCTGTACAAAAATCTTCATGTACATTTGTGATTCTACTATTCAGGATCTTGAAACGCATCGAGCAAAGACTTTGACTTCGTTAATCGAATGGGAACTAAATGAAATCAGAGATCAACTCATGAGGCTGGCAACCTGTCTTGATCCAGATGATTATTGATTTTTGAAATGTTCCTATTATGCAACCAAATTGAATGTCTTAGTTGCACTTTGAATTTCGTAAGTGTACTCTTGTCTCTAGGACAAAACGCGCTAATCTTGCATTGGCATTTACAACACTTACTAATTGCCACGTGTGTTTGTAAAGTGTTTTGACTCTTTATGGTAATGACCTTAACCATGTTTGGAAGTGATTAATATCTATTATATAAGGGAACAAGTTAGTTTGACCAAGTCAGTTTTTTATTTAAAATTATTCACTATCATATAAGGGGACAAGTTTGAAAAATGTTATGGTTGTCTGTTAAAAATAATTCTTTCGGAAGTAATTTATATAATTATTTATTTCGTTATGTCCTTTAAAAGAATTGGACATTACCTAAATAAACATGTAAACACTAAGTTTTCTTATTGGTGATATAGTAATTTGTTCAATGACAACCAATAAAGATATGTAAAGTCCTATTATGGACAAAACCTATATTGTATGGCCTTAACCATGTGACAAGATAGTTGCCACCAGCAGTTATAAATTGTTTTTACTCTATATGGTAATGGCCTTAACCATGTTTATATATAAGGGAACAAGTTAGTTACACCAAGTAATATTTTTATTTAAAATTACTCTCTATTATATAAGGGATCAAGTCTGAAAATGTTATGGTTGTCTTTTGAAAATAAATTTCGCAAGAATTTTAAATCTTTATTTATTTGGTTATGTCCTTTAACAGAATAGGGCATTACCTAAATAATCATGTAACAGTAAGTTTCCTTATTAGTGTTAGCCTTATTTGTTTAATGACAGCCGATAAAGATATGTAATGTAAGCATTGAGCCTGGAGAAGTTGAAAGAAAGAGTAGCAGCCGAACTATAGAAAAACTGAATAAATGTTTTATTTAATCAAAATGTGATCATATCAAAATATTTTGAATGAATACATAATCAACATTTTGTCGCGATTACAATGAGAAAAAAAAATGATTGAAAATCATCTTCAATAAGCACTGCTAAATTTTGTGACAAGATCCACGCTGTTGTTTTTGCTTGCAACTAGATGACCCAAATACTTCAATCATTCAGCACGCATTTCGTTAGTCTGTAAATAAGGCAGGGAAGTTAGATGACAATTGGATTTTCAAAAAACACTTTAAGGCAATTCAGAAAGGAACTGATGGTTCTTACCGAGTATAGAATGTTCTTCATGGCATTAATATCAGCACATTCGATGTACTTGAGGACATACATTCCATAATCATGACTGAAAGAGTTTGTAAAATTAATTAAACACCTATTAATTTTTCATATAATATAAACCAATATTGATGTATACCTATTTGGTTGTGTCCGAACTTGCACAATTTCGTATCGAAAAGAATTGTGCTCCTTGAAAAGCGGACCTATTCGATTACTCCGAAGTACCGTTCCAGCTTTTTGCATCTGATCAAAGATGAAGTCAATAACAGCAAGAGGATACACCGAGTAAATGAAATGTATAGGCATGATGTAGTTCCTACCAGATCTTCGGCAAGAGTGTAATGACTGTCCGATGTTCCTAATGAGTCTATGATGTACACAGTTTTTTCCAAAACATGGAAAAACAAGAGGAACCAATGATTCTCCTCTAACACAGGTATGTAAACCCAGGAACAAAGACTCTGAGAGATGAGTAACTAATAACTCGATATTATTCTAAAAAATTTGGCAACAGTTATTTAGTAAAACCTGGTCTATCCTATCGATATCTTCAGGGATATAGGTTTCATGCAAGTCTGCACAATACCTAAGCATGGAGTTAGTTCCGAAGTACGGACTCCGTTCATCAGATTTCAGTACATTACCCTGAAAGAAACAATGTGTGTTGGTTCTAATCTATAATCGTAAAGAATGCTTGTAATTGTTTTTGTAATTTGGGAGACAACAATAATAACGTACCTGGAAATATGTTGACAATACCATCTTAGTAGAGTTGGTATCCATTAGCCCTAGTTGCATATCAAATAAATACACATTGACAAACTGTCACAAAAAACATATTCGTAAGCATTGCCTTTTTTTCTAAATTATGTGGTACTTATATTTAGCACCTTTGAGTTATTTATTTACCAGATCAGACAACCATTCGTCTGGAAATACACAAAAACATTCACCAATTGCCAACCTGTGCATAACCTGACGCGGACAATACACTTCGTCATATTTGTCACACTTTTGAATATTTAAGCATATTCGCTTATCTCGATCTGATAGCTGAGGTAGATAATCATGGAATAGTGGTCTTGGCACGATACGCTTTTTGCAAGTCAACTGTCTAACTTCATCTGGCCCATCCTCTTCATCCTAGGTTGTATATGAATTAACGTGCATCAAAATAATCAATAAAAATTGGGGTAAATGGTATATGTATGATAATTTCCGTAAGAGGTATTAGTGATTGCCAAACTGTACCTGTAAGACGACAATATCCATTGATTTACCCTTCTTCTGCCTCTTCGCTTTCGACGATGTTACCTGGACGTAAGGAGTATTAAAAATAGACACCAAATTATCAGAGATATCTTACTAGTAATACCATTTCAGACAAGGTAGTGTCGATGCCCTCCACGGTTTCTGATGGTGATGCCTTTTTAATATCGACTGTCCCTTCCTGCTACATATCAAATCAAATCCAACACATTTTAGTTGATTGCCAATTCAAGTATGCTCATCTATTAACATAAACAGATGTACCTGTGCTTTTTGTGTTATTGAATTACATTTTTTGCTTGCTTTCTGATTCGTTGAAAGTGCCTGTTCATTGGATGTAGTCAGCAATTGCGAATGCAATATAACAGATGACAAATAACATAGTTTGATAAACTTACGGTATCATTTGAATTTAAATGCTCTCCATCATCTTTTGGCTTCTTAACTTTTTTTAATTCTTTCTTTTGTTCTTCCTTGACGTCTCTTAATGTTTCCAACCCTGGAGGAAATTGAGGAACATTGAAACGAACATTTCGAATGCTGAATGATTCAATGTCGCAGGATTCTTCTGCAATTGGTTCGTTTGCAAGTCCTTCTTTCTTATCAATATCTAATTTACGCTTCGGGTTTGGCGTTTTGAAACGGTCAACCAATCCACCATCAGGACTTAGAAAAGGGGAATTTGATCGATTATTAGTAGCGCAACTAAAACTTGGATTTTCGGTTGACTTTTGGTCTCCCGGTGTGCAATACCCTTCTGTATCAGACTTCTAATTACCATCAGCATGAGAACCAACTTCTTTACATTTGAGTTCAGCCAACGACAACTCAATGTTGGTTACTTTTGTGCGTATTTCATTAATGGCTTCTAGAATCACACCCAAGTTCTACTCAAAGAAAACATTGAAAAATCAATATAGAGATTGGAATTAAACATGTGATATATTTCAGCATTATTACTTCATAATATATGTATACATTTATAACTAATTGTGATTAATATTGTAGAACACCGGCATATCATATTCGACAATAATTTGAATATATAATAACACAAATTAACCGCCTTACGCTTGAAGTACTGCTGTTGTCCTCTGCCATTGGTGAAATTGCTGTAGCTTTGTGTATCAGATTATTGTCCGTCACTCGACTAAATTTACGAAGATAGTCGCCAAAAAACAAAGGGCAATTCTGTGGTGATAAAAATCAAAACCCTAGTTCCTAACTACCCACTTACCCACATTATGTGCATATATATAAAAATCGAAATTATTTATATCATTGTGGGCCACATACAAAAGGTGAAGATGTTATAATTTGTATATATTTTGTTAAATTTGCCCTTGTTTATTTCATATGTAATTCCTTTATTTTGTATGAATAATTTGTGGAAATCATATCTTCACAAAAAAATAAAAAGATTGAGAAATAAATTGTTTTCCAAATAACAATTTACAATGCGTTTTTAATAAAGCAAACTTTATGGAAACTACTATTTCCAGTGACGTTGTATATTAGTTTAAACTGTTTAAAAATTAAATCGAAAATAAATTCACCTTTTGCAATGCCCTTGCAAGTTGGAAATTACAGACTAATTGCTTAACTATTACAAAAAACAAATCCCTTGCAAGAATACTTAAAAGCTTCAACGGATATCCAAGTATTCCATCACCAATCCACGTCCACCGCCAGAGGATTGAACTCTTCTCCGTAATCATCTTCACGATCCTGATCATACCAACTTTCCCACCACTGATTTTGCTCATATGAACTGGATGCACGTGCCCATTTATCGCAATCACATTTGAAATGTAACAAAACTGGTGGAAGTTCCCTCTGTTGGCGTAGCTCTGCAGTGTAATCGTAGCCAAAGTACAATTCACGGGCCTCGTTATACCTAGCTTCGTATTTAGGTGTATAGAAAGTTGTTGCGACCTCCTTTCCCCATGTCTTGCACACTTGCATTGCTGATAAGCGGTCTTCGTGTGACAACCTCTTGAAGATCATAGGGCACATCAGGTCCATATTTTTTCCAACTTCAAAGGGGGCCTTCGAAATCCAAGAAAATTCACACTCCATTTCTGGACGATTAAAATGTTTCGTTATTGCCCACTTCCATTTCGCCTCTTCCTCCTTTACATAAAGTGGGTAATCCTCTTCAGTATGATTTTGACAAAGATTGTGATTTGGACATACTCTAGGATAGGTAGGCGGCACTACATTTGCCATTGAAGGCAACTTGTGTAAGATATGGAATATGGAAGAGCAAAAAGAGAAAGTACTTTTAATGATGACATAGGTGTTTAGTTTTATTTAGTAACATAGGGAAAAGTGGCGGTTATCAAACTAAAACAATTCCTACCTTTTGAATTATTAAATAAAATATTAGGAGCAGTTATTATCATGTGTAAGTGCAATGATGGTTAATGCCTAATATGACAGCTAGCCATATCACCTACAACCCAAAGCAAGGGATTTTAGTTTTAGATTTGTCATCATTACAACATCCAGTTAATCTTGACTTTCTTAATCAATTACCATTTCGACTTCAGTGGCAGTTTAAATAAATGTGTGGAATATTTTTTAGGCGACAAATTAGGAGTTCATTGTAAAAATCTAAAGTATTTATTTACTAGTTAAAGTACTCATTAAGTGACCATTTAGCACTTCTACCCATTTTTGAAAACTACTTCAAATACTACTTGAGAAGGGTAAAATATTTTGGGGGTTTAATAAAGCCATTGGTACATCTTGTAACTGACCAATAATTCAGCATATCATTCAGTTACTTTGATTGGTTTGGCAACGCACAAAAACCACTTTATGTTATGTCCAAAATACTATACAACCGCATAGTCGTTGAGAGGCTAGACCTATTCCAAACAGATTCAAGAGTTGGCGAGTAACTTTGCTTTAAACCTAGCCCTTACCCAACCCGATTACTTAAACGTGTCAAAATTATTGACCCTAACACAACCCGTTATTGCCTAATACCAGTTTATGTAGTGTCCATTGATCACGAGTACATAGTAGGATATGTTCCAAAAGCAAAGTAATACATAATAATACTTAATTAAAACATGACTAGACATATGTTCCGAAAAATACAAAATAAAACATAACAGATTATTCAACAATAACATATCCCGAAACATAATTAATAATAACCATGTACTTCGACCCCGTAAAACCTACTTCGAACCTACATCCATATACTCTTTTTGAATAATTTTACAAGGAAAGTGACGCGTTGTTTCCCCACGAGCTCAAATGTGCAAATGTCGTCAGGCCCAGCTCCGACATCTACAACGAATTTCTTCAAGCCAGTCAGTGACCATGCCGGGGTTTTCTTGCGTTGGAAGGTATTTTTCAGTTTGACTTCCCACTTGTTACCGACCGCATCAGTCAAAGTTTTAATTCTGTCGGTCCTTTCCATCATGTTCTCTTTCACGAAATACTCGGGCATAGTCTGCAAAACTTTCGTATCAATAATTTCAAACATACAATTGAAATAAATTTAACAAACCCAATACTTACCACCACGCCATAAGTAAACACGGCATTTGTAAGTGAGGCTATGAATTTGGGACGGCCTCTAAAGGTGTTCTAAGTGTAGGCCATCGCAGCAAGGCAAGTTTCTTCGTCGTTCAGACATTTTGGTTTACGCCCAAGCTGATTAATGTTAAAAATCTCCAGCTTACCTTCCTATTCGAATGGCTTGGATACCCTGATTTGGGCACAACATCGACTGTGAATACAAAGTTCCCAATGTACGCGAATAATATTGCGTCCTCCACTTCGATTGAGTTCTATTGAATGAATACTGACCATCCTCTACGGAATGTCAGCTTTTGATTCATACCATCTGGTACGAAATCCTGTTCAATTACCCAAAAGTACTTGCTATTGGCACGGCGGAGTGCGGCTACACTTGTAGCAGCGAGGTGATGAGTGACTTCATATAAACCGAAGGCACCTCCTGAAAATTATCCAATACATTGAGTTCATAGCCAATTGAGAGCCATATACGCAACATATTATAGTATTGGGTAGAAATTATAATATACACAAACCAAAATATATATGTAAGCATTGATAATTCCAATATATTATATCTAATAGCTCTCAATATTAAAACTCACAAATTCGGTAACCATTTCGGGTGTGAACGTAATCTGAAAACTAGCCTCTGCTCCTAGCAGCGTTTGTTTCCACAACGTGTTCAATATATCACCTGCCCGTCGATCGAGTTCGGCAGAATTAGATTGACTCCCCGACTCCATTAGGCTTACAAGTCGACGGCAATGAGAAGTGAAGAAAGCCTAAATTCTGTACTACCCCCACATTAATCCAACCAAAATTCAATTAAAATAAAATCAAAATTCGTAAGAAACAAAACTGAAAACATAAATCAATAGCATCTTAAAATAAAACTAAAATCACATAAAAATGGTAAATCAAATAAAAAAAACTCATTCACATTACAACACATTTTATTTGTATGAGAGACTAGAGAGAGGAGGGGCTTGGAAAGCATCAGTCGCCGATAAAATACTCCGATAATATAAAATGAATTTCTACAATACCTATTCTAATATTGGTTAAGAAACTTATTATTGTGTTTACATGATTTCAAGTTTCCAAAATCAAGAATTCAAGTAAGAAAATAATATAAACCAAAAAACACCACTATTCACTTTTCACACTAAAAATCATGAATTCAAATAAGAAAATAATCTAAACCAAAAAACACCACTTTTCACTTTTCACACTAAAAATCAAGAATTCAAATAAAAACAGAAGCTAAACCAAAAAACACCAAACTAAGATAGCAATAACTGTCCCAATAAAACCACAAAGATTGGCATATAAATTTACATTAGACTATAAAAAAATAAATCTGGATATTTCACTTACTGACTGTGGTGCCTGGAAGATGAAGAAGAGTGCGAGAAATGAATTGAAAAAATGTTGAGGAAGATGGGGTTAGTGGGGAGGAATATAGTGGGTAAGTTTGGAAAGTTTTTTAACTTATGGGATTCTGGGAAGTTGAACTGGTATTTATATTTATTGCTCTCAAGACAATTGGTAATTACAACAAAAATCGGGCGACATTTTGGCCATTTTTCTGTTAGTTTCAAATTGGGTATGTAGTGTTTAGTGATAGGAGAAGTTTATTAGATAAAAACACGATATATCTATACAAAAGGAATGTTATACACGCAGTGAATGTTGATCAAGTTCAGAATAATTATAAAAATCCAAATACCATAAATGACGTAAAACAAAATTTTATATAGTTATATGTCATTTGCGTGCGCGCAATATTTTTTACCAACTTGTCGTTGGAGCATACCTTTCTTTTTTAAACCAATTTGTCATCGAAGCAAGTTTTTTTACCAAATTGTCATTGAGGGTCAATTGTGTTTCATAAGTTTGGCCAATTGGCCATTCAAAAGTTGCAACATAGCAATTGCTTTTTTCATAAGATGTGTTCAAAGTTGGGCAATGTCCAGGGTCTATTAAGTACATAGCCAATACGTATTAAAATGTATACGATAATCTAGGCACGTCAATGGATGGTATGGAGCTGTATGTTTATGCTTTGATTTATTAGTAGTGTATCAAGTTAAATAAAGATTAAATTAGATATAGATTATATAAGAGTTTATTGCTTATTGTGTACAGAATAAGTCACTATATCGGTTAAGTAGTTACCAATGAAACCAACTTCTAACCCTGGTGGTAATGATGGCAAGTGGCCTATTACCTAAGTCTAGCCCTTTCACCAATAGAGAAAATCTTGATTTTATTTTACAATTGGTCATCATTATAAAATCTTACTCTTTCCCTATGTTTGTTGGGTTGTTTTTATTTTAATGGTCTCATGAATGTTATAGGTTTACAATAATACTTATTGCGTAAACTTATGATTGGCAAGTAAAACTAGTGGTGGTTTACTCCTAACAATAACCCGGTCCGTTTACTTAAACGTGTCAAGATCCTTGACTCTAACCCGGCACATTAATTAAACGTGTCGAGTTCGAGTTGACCCGTTTTACGTTTCATATATATTTGTTGTTCTTAATTCGTAAACTTTTTGTTTGGAACTTGTTCAATTTCATGCGATAGTTAAAATAACAACTAATATTATATAAAAGTAACACTAAATAAACTACGTTCAAAAAGAAATGAATGAGGGTAAGATGTAGTAAGGGAAAATATGTAATTGGTCACAAATACATCAAACCAATTTTCAATGAAACATTCTCAATTTTTAAATTAACTGTATTTTTGGAATATTAATGCTATTTGTTTCAGTTTTGAAAAATTACAAATTAGTGATATGTATTAGCTATCAATAACAAACATTAGACACGTCTCCTCATGTGTAAAAGATATGATGGGTATGACCACAAAACCACATTTCCCTACTACCAACAAACCAAATACGAAGTACATCTATGTTATTGCAAATTTGTTTTGCTTTTATGAAAGCAATCAGAAGTCATGAAAGGATACTTAGGTCAAACTTAAAATTTGAAAAAAAGATTCAAATTTCAAAACAATTAAAAAACAATACCAAATAAATTTAACAACACAAACTACCCATAATCACAGCAAACAAATGAAAAAGATCAAATATTCCATTCTAAGTTCCAATAACGTTTAAACTAACATAACATAATTGAAATTAGTAATTCCTTTACATTGCAAAATCCAACAACCATACTCCTTAAGATCTACTTCACTAGAACTAATAGCAAACTTGGGCATCCACTTTGAAGAAAACACGCCACAGCCCACAGCCCACACCATCACTACAGCTACATTTGCCTTCCATCTTCCTGCCACCAATCCCGTGCAACAAACAATGTCTCAATAATATTAATAGTACTCGATCAATACAAAGCACTATAAAATGAACCCCACAAATCATATACAATTGAAAACATAAATAAGGAAATCCAATTCAAAATGGATTGAGCAAATTACCTCAGGTTAGTTTAAATCGGACAATGGAGTTGATGCATGTGATACTGAACACTTCACAACACGCATGTTATGTCACTGTTATAAGTATCAAAGAAGTTTCAGTGCTGGCCTTCGGATCCTGGACAAGAATGACAAATGTTGTCTTGTGAGGATTTACGATCTTTGTTCAACTCCCAAAGAGTGTCACGGAGATTGTTTAAAGCGAGGAAGGAACGGAGCTTGTGGGTGTAAGTGGATAACAAATTCATTTGGGCAAATGAAACAAGCTTAAATAACCCATCAATTCGGTATTGATGGTATAAAAATACCCCACGAACATACTCTGTATATTGAAGGTTTATATCCGCAAGGTCATTCAATGATCCTTCAGAATCACGAAAAATCAGGAACTTACGTATTGCATCTTCAACTCGTTTATTTTCAATGGCCGATGGGGATAATGGTTCCGATGATGGTGATGATGGTGGTGAAGAAGACGATGATGAAGAAGATGATGACGACGACATCATGTTAATACTGTAAGCTTTAAGTGGGAGGAATCTACTAGATGAAGCCATCGAAGATGTGTAAGAATAAGTTGAAACATGAGAGAAAGGGTAGAGAAAAAGGGGGGAGAAGAAGAATATTTGGACAGAGAGGATATTTGCAATGATGGTGGAAACTGAAAGGATCTTTGCTTATTTAACAAGGGGCGCCATTTGAAGTGTCTCTTGGAGTCTTGGACACATCAACAATGAAAACTGTCAGTTTTCCAAAATCATTTAATGAACCGCCTCTTGCCCTCTCCAATGACGCGCCTATAACAATTGTTCATCCCGCATTTTTTAAAAGATGTGTTAACATTTGGGCGATGGCCAAAAAAGGTTTAGGACATATGGAGTACTTATTAAAATGTGTACGATAATCTAAGGACCAATATAATATTCAAATCTTAAAAGATGCATATAAATAGATTCAAGAACAACCACCAACTATAATAGTTCAATGTTTATAAGAGTACTTTACAAACGACAATCAATAAGAATCGGTATCCCTTATTCATGTAGACGAATAAAAATTCTCAAGCGTCCAACTAGCAACGATGGCAGCCAAATGATAATAATAATAAATATCATATGATAATAATTAATAATAAATAGTAATAATAATAATGTTGTCAAATAATAATAATAATAATAATGTTATATATAATAAAATTTAGTACCTTATTATTCCTTATTCGATCTTATTAGACCTTATTCGACCTTAGTAGACCATATTAGACCTTGTTCGACCTTACTCGAGTATGCTCGAACTTATTCTACCTTATTAGACCTTATCGATACTAATTACTTATCCGACATTAAAATGTTTGCATTTAAATAATACTATACAGAACTACACACCCTTTGTTTTAAAATCAAGTGAATTAAGTGTTAAATTTTAAGAGATTAATTCTCTCAGGAACAGAATAAAGAAAACCCTAGCTGTGAAGGTAATGATGGCAAGTTCCCTTCTACCTAGGTCAAGCCCCTTACCCATAAAGAAAACCCTGATTTTATTTTTGAAAGTTGTCATCATTACATCATCTTACTCTTGACTAACTAAATCTAACCAAACATTTAGCACGTCTACCCATAAAAGCTAAGATTTTAGAAGATAATACAAAGATCGAGCACGACTCCCTAGGTGTAAATGCTGTGATGGGGATGACCAAAAATCAGGATTTTACGAATATCAAGAAACCTATATCCAACTCCCTTCACCTCTCAAATCACATTTGCCAAAGTATTCTTCTTTGCCAGAGATTGCACTTCACACTCATAGATTATTTCTAAACTTCATTATTGCATATTCTCATCACCTCTCTGATGACGTCAGTCCATTTGATACCAAAAGTTAAGTTAATTGAGAAATTGGAATTTAATTCGGCCAGTTAACAAAATAGGTAATAAAGAAAACCCTTAATTTACTTTTGAAATTGGTCAAAATTATAACATCTTACTCTTGACTAAATTAATCAGCTAAATAAAATTGCCATCGTTTTTGAATTAGTTGATATATATTCTTTAACGGTTGTTATATAATTAATAAATTATGGAAATTCAAAAAAAATATTGTTTAACCTTAGTATTTTGATGGGTGATTAGGTTTCTCTATTTTTAATATACAACACCATTTGAAATGTCTCTTGGACACATAAAGATTGAAAACTGAAGGTATTCCAAAATAAATTAATCAACCCCATATTAGGCAATGTCCAGAAGAGATTACGGATATATCTAACATTGTTTAAAACGTACACCTTAAGCTAATGACTAAATAAGTTAGGGAGCTGTCACAAAATGCAAATTTATAAACTTTCCTTTATTGGTAGTGGATTAGTTTAGATTAGACTAGATTGGATTAGATTAGATTGTTGCATCAGTTAATTAGGGTAGTTTACAATATTGGACATTATAACATAGAGCAGACCCTTCATATTTTCAAAAATAGCACAATAAACAAGTAGGTAACAAAGATTGACATTAATTGACAAATAGGGAACAACAAGTAGTAACTAAGTAAATACATTAATTGAACTAACTAAAGCAACCCAAACATCTGGCACTTCTACCCATGAGTAGAGGTAAATATGGTAAGTGGTTCACATTGAGAACATGCAAATTCTGATTATTGGTCATATTAGTCATCATTAAAAACGCCCTAATACTTGTATTTTATAGCATCTTCCTTTTCACTATCTTAATCAGACATCATCCTACCTTTTCATTTGCAAGTGTAGCTTCTAGGCTTGCAGTGGGAATAAAAGAGTGTGTCCAACAAAACCTAAATAAAAATGCCATTTTTTTAGAATTAGTTGATATATATTCTTTAATGGTTGTTATGTAATTAATAAATTATGGGAATTCAAAAAAATATTGTTTTACCTTAGTATTTTGATGGGTGATTAGGTTTCTCTATTTTGATATACAACCCCATTTTGAAATGCCTCTTGGACACATAAGGATTGAAAACTGAAGGTATTCCAAAATAAATTAATCAACCCCATGTTATGCAATGTCCAGAAGAGAATACGGAAATATATATAACATTGTTTAAAACATACACCTTAAGCTCATGACTAAATAAGTTAGGGAGCTGTCACAAAATGCAAATTTGTATACATTCCTTTATTGGTAGTGGATTACTTTAGATTGGATTAGATTAGATTGTTGTATCAGTTAATTAGGGTAGTTTACAATATTGGACATTACAACATAGAGCAGGCCCTTCATATTTTCAAAATAGCACAATAAACAAGTAGGTAACAAAGATTGACATTAATTGACAAATAGGGAACAACAAGTAGTAACTAAGTAAATACATTAATTGAACTAACTAAAGCTACCCAAATATCTGGCACTTCTACCCATGAGTAGAGGTAAATATGGTAAGTGGTTCACATTGAGAACATGCAAATTCTGATTTGATTGGTCATATTAGTCATCATTAAAAACGCCCTAATACTTGTATTTTATAGCATCTTCCTCTTCACTATCTTAATCAGACATCAGCCTACCTTTTCATTTGCAGTTGTAGCTATAGGCTTGCAGTGGGAATAAAAGAGTGTGTCCAACAAAACCTAAATAAAAATGCCATTTTTTAGAATTAGTTGATATATATTCTTTAATGGTTGTTATGTAATTAATAAACTATGGGAATTCAAAAAAATATTGTTTCACCTTATTATTTTGATGGGTGATTAGGTTTCTCTATTATGATATACAACCCCATTTTGAAATGCCTCTTGGACACATAAAGACTGAAAGCTAAAGACATTCCAAAATAAATTAATCAACCCCATGTTGGGCAATGTCCACAAGAGATTACGGATATATAACATTGTTTAAAACGTACATCTTAAGCTAATGACTAAATTAGTTAGGGAGCTGTCACAAAATGCAAATTTTTATACGTTCCTTTATTGATATTGGATTAGATTAGATTAGATTAGATTGTTGTATGAGTTAATAGTTTATAGTATTGGACATTATAACATAGAGCAGGCCCTTAAGATTTTCAAAAATATCACAATAAACAAGTAGGTAACAAAGATTGACAAATAGGGAATAACTAGTAACTAAATAAATACATAAGTATTTTGATGGGTGATTAGTGTTTTCCATTTTGATATACAACCCCATTTTGAAATGCATCTTGGACACATAAACATTGAAAACGGAAGGTATGCCAAAATAAATTCTCAAGCGTCCAACTAGCAACGATGATAGCCAAATGAAAATAATAATAACAAATATCATATAATAATAAATATTAATAATAAATATTATATAAATAATAATAATAATAAATAATAATATTAATAATAGTTACAAGTTATAACTATTATTTGTCAAATAATAATTCTGAAGGGATAAAAACTTATTAATGGTAAGGCAACTAAAACAAATTTTGAGCACGTCTCCACATGTATAAAAGCTATGATGGGTATGACCAAAAATCCCGAATTCCCTATATAAAGAAACGAACTACATTTGTCTCTTCACCTTCCTAATCAACATTTACCCCCTTTTGCCTGAAATAAACCAATTACATATTCTGTTAACCTTACTAGTCAACATTTTTCTTCTTCGCCAGAGATATCTTCTCACTTTCTCTTCAAAACTTCTTCACATTGTCTTTGATATGTGGAAGAGCAACGACCTGTGCAATCCCGTCATTGGTCATATATTTAACACCAGTTGATCCACTTTCCGACATTGGCATGCCTTCAACATAATAACGAGGACGAAATGCAGCAAGGGGTGCATAATAAGCTTGAGGGACAACCAGAAAACCCATTCGAAGTGTTTAAAGTTGTCTGGCAGTCCCTCCAGCTTAATATGCACACCTTGCTGCATTTCGTGCTCGTTATTATGTTGAAGGCATGCCAATGTCGGAAAGTGGATCAACTGGTGTTAAATACATGACCAATGACGGGATTGCAGAGGTCATTGCTCTTCCACATATCAAAGATAATATGAAGGAGTTCATGTTCTCATACAAGGCAATCATAGAATTATCTGGGGATATAATGTTTGACACTGTCACACTAGTCTTACTAGGTATTTTTGTAGATTCAGTTCCAATGTATAAGTAATAGTTTGTTCATCCATGATACAGTTCCTAACGATTTGTAAATATAGTATTAAGGGTCTTTATATTTTGTTTATTGTCATATTTGAATTTGTGAACATTTGTGTTAGGGCATTGTCTAAAATGTATTATGGGCATGTATAATATTATGCATTAAAAGGCAAGTTAACAAAATTGGTAATAAAGCAAACCCTGATTTTATTTTTAAAATTTGTCATCATTATATCATCTTACTCTTGACTAACTTAATCTAACCAAACATTTAGCACTTCTACCCATGTGTAGAGGTAAAGATGGTAAAAGCATAAGATTTTGGCAATTAAAACAAATTTCGAGCACGACTCCCCATGTGTAAACGCTATGATGGGGATGACCAAAAATGAGGATTTCACTAATACCAAAACACCTAAATCCAACTCCCTTCACCTCTCAAATCAAATTTGTCAAAGTATTATTCTAAATTTTGTCATCATTTATAGAAACACTTGAACACAAACATAAAAATTATTTATTAGTAGTGCATCAGGTTAGATTTATATGAGATTAGATTGGTGAGTTGGGTAATTAGGACAGTTAACCAAATTGGAAATAAAAAGCATATCTCCTCGTGCGCATTGGTAGGCCAAACCAAGCATCGACCAAGTGATAGAAGTGTAATCTTTTCATTGTATGGTTATGCAACTATCTATATTTTTCTCTTTTTACAAACTACAAAAAGCCCTTAATCACGTGAACATTTAGACGTGAATTAAGCTGTTCAATTTTAATATTATTAATTATTTTAATAAATTTGATCATCATTATTGCATATTCTCATAAATAAGCAAGTTGATACCAAAAGTAACGTTAATCGAGAAATTGGAATTTATTTAGTCTAGTTAAGAATGTTGGTAATAAAGCAAACCCTGATTTTATAAGTATAAGATCTTTCTCTTGACTAACTTAATCAGCTATCACTTGACATAAATAAGCAAGTTGTGGGATTGTAGCGATTAATTGATTTTAAATTAAGAGAATTGATTTTAAATTAAGGTAATTGAATTGCATTAAATTAACGTTGCATTTAGCACTTATAGCTATGTGTATAGGTAAAGATGGTAAGTGCCTCATATGATAGTAGACCCTAATATGACGTCTATCCCTTGTTCACATAAACAAAATACTGTTTTTATTTTTAAAATCAGTCATTATTATAACATCTTCTATTGACTATCTTAATAAGACATCAGCGTATCACTTCAGTTGCATTTGTTTCTTATTTTTAAAATCAGTCATCATTATAAAATCTTTTATTGACTATCTTAATCAGACATCAGCCTATCACTTCAGTTGCATTTGTTTCTTGTAGGCATGCAGTGGGAATATTACTAAACTAGTTAAAAACGCCATTTTTTGAATAACTCTTCTTGTGTATTTTGTTGTTAGTACTAAAGACCTTTTAATTAATACATTAATTTTAAGAGATTAATTCTCTCAGGAACAGAATAAAGAAAACCCTAGTTGTGAAGGTAATGATGGCAAGTTCCCTTTTACCTACGTCCAGCCCCTTACCCATAAAGAAAACCCTAATTTTATTTTTGAAAGTTGTCATCATTACATCATCTTACTCTTGACTAACTAAATCTAACCAAACATTTAGCACGTCTACCCATAAAAGCATAAGATTTTAGAAGATAATACAAAGATCGAGCACGACTCCCTATGTGTAAATAATGTTCTGATGGGGATGACCAAAAATCAGGATTTCACGAATATCAAGAAACCTATATCCAACTCCCTTCGCCTCTCAAATCACATTTGCCAAAGTATTCTTCTTTGCCAGAGATTGCACTTCACACTCATAGATTATTTCTAAAATTCATTATTGGTATAGATATTATACAAAACACTCATACTATATTATTTCTAAACTTCATTATTGCATATTCTCATTACCTCTCTGATGACGTCAGTCCATTTGATACCAAAAGTTAAGTTAATCGAGAAATTGGAATTTAATTAGGCCAATAGGTAATAAAGAAAACCATTAATTTAGTTTTGAATTTGGTCAAAATTATAACATCTTACTCTTGACTAAATTAATCAGCTAAATAAAATTGCCATTGTTTTTGAATTAGTTGATATATATTCTTTAACGGTTGTTATATAATTAATAAATTATGGAAATTCAAAAAAAATATTGGTTAACCTTAGAATTTTGATGGGTGATTAGGTTTCTCTATTTTAATATACAACCCCATTTTGAAATGCCTCTTGGACACATAAAGATTGAAAACTGAAGGTATTCCAAAATAAATTAATCAACCCCATTTTAGGCAATGTCCAGAAGAGATTACAGATTTATCTAACATTGTTTAAAATGTACACCTTAAGCTAATGACTAAATAAGTTAGGGAGCTGTCACAAAATGCAAATTTGTATACTTTTCTTTATTGGTAGTGGATTAGTTTAGATTAGACTAGATAGGATTAGATTAGATTGTTGTATCAGTTAATTAGGGTAGTTTACAATATTGGACATTATAACATAGAGCAGGCCCTTCATGTTTTCAAAAATAGCACAATAAACAAGTAGGTAACAAAGATTGACATTATTTGACAAATAGGGATCAACAATAGTAACTAAGTACAGTACATACATTAATTTTGAGCACGTCTCCCCATATATGAAGGTCATGATGGGTATTCCAAAAATCCGAATTTCCCTATTACCAAGAAATGAAATACATTTGTCTCTTCACCTTCCTAATCAATATTTATTTCCTTTTCCAAAAATTTCCTCCTTGTCCGAGATAACTTCTCCTTTCCTCTCTAAAACAGCACACCCTATTCATCTTCTTCACCTTTGCTTCATACATTACGGTTGATCATTTCAATTGCTACTTTGCTCACCATAAACTAAGATAGAATGGATAATAAAGTGAGTTATTTTTCGTATACTAGAATTTGTCCAAACCACCATTTAAGAAGAAAAGATGTTGAAGAAGAAAATTACAGGCTATTTCAGGAGGAAGAAAGGGCGAAGTTTGAATGGCCCATAAGGAGACTTTGTGGTAAGGACCCAAGCATAGAGCATCCGTGGACACAAAGTAGATTATTGGAAGAAGATGCGAATGAGAGGGTGGCAGATGACATGGACATCATGTGTTCTCATGTCTTCAAGAAGCTTGATACTGACACGCTCTTGAATTGTTTGCAAGTTTATTAGTTTTGGGCAAAGAACATAATGGAAAGGCTCGCGTACCCTGACTTTTACTCAATGTATTATGGGTCTCGCCTCTCAACGTGGTATGATTACCATTATAGCGTCTCACTACGCTCCCAACAAAAACTCCCTCCAATCGTTGCAGAATTCAAGTGCGACTGCCAATTGTGGGAAGAACATGTGGAATACTTGAAATACCCACCTATGTAGGCATTTGATATTGAAGAGTACAAGGACTATGGGGAACGGTACGACCCTTTCGGGGAAGGGCAAGGCCTTGTTATGGACTACAGTCAGGTTCGTAGAACTTTCTAGGACACCCATGGTTAGCTTCAAAACGAATTGTAAGTTGTGTAATGTCAATACATGTACTACTTGGGTGGACTTGCATGATTTGGTTTTGTAGTTTCAATTTTAGGTCGTACTAGTATTAATGCCCTTTGTTTATCTTATTTAATGTCATATTTGAATTATTATGGACTTATTGTGTTTGGGCATATATTGGCATATACAACCCTTGAGGTAGCAAGTGACCCTTAATACAGTGATAATGCGTGTAGTAACGTAATTTAATTAATCAAAACTTTTGGTAGCATATCTAACATTTGGGTATGACCAAAACACGTTTGGGAAGTAACCAATATAAAGAATAAAAAATGGACTTTTAAATGGAAGTATAGTACTTTTGTTTAAAGATCTACTCATAGTTCGGCAATGGTCGGAAGCGGTTACGAACGTAACCAAAATATACATACATGGTAACCCTTAGGCGATGTCCAAAGCACGGTAGGGTGCGCTCCAAAATATACTAGTACAGGTTGTTTGAAATCACTTATGTTGCATAAGACAAATTTCTTAATATAATTGTCACGTGATGTGTTTGTTTTTAATTTATGAATTTAGATTTGTTTAGACCAATAATTGACTGTTCCCTATTGATTTCTTCTACTACATCCTTACTGCCTTAAGCTACACAATAATTTGTATCTTACAAAAACAATCTAAAGTACATCATAGTCAACATAGTGTTAGGCAATATCCGAGTATCATTTTGGAAACTACCGAAATCGATTTCACTGTTACCATTATCGATATAACCAGAACATGCTAAGGTGCTATGCAAACGAAACACTCGGTATATTAATGCGCAACGACGGTTAATTCTAATTTGTAGTCGTGTTCAACCTCTTGCCAATTCGATACACACTATTAATGATTGCCAATTGACCTCGACTTCGGCATCAAAAATCTTATAAGTATGCACAAAAACCGAATAATTCGTTTGAGCCCTAGTTTAATTGTAATTAGTTCTTATGAACCCTAATTGTTTTCGAAATTAATCTACCTATCGTTGATGAAAAGGAGGCTTGGTGAGGTTGAAGAAGATTCACAGACGACTTATCTCAACATTGAAGAGATCGATTATGGCAAAGTAGAAGTGAGTGAAGGACGAATTTGCGCCATTGAAGAAGACGTTAATGGAGAAGTATCCCAAATTTTTAGGGACTGCCTATAAAATTAAGTATAGTTACGCTTACAAATATAGGTAGTATACCGTACAGATTAAGTATTAGTTTTTAAATATCAAATATATAATATAACTAATTACGATAGTTAATATAACTAATTACCATAATTAATATATCAAATATACAAAAATTAATATAACAAATATACAAAAAATAAACAAAATCCGGAAAATATATATGCTGCGGAAATCACGGAAATCTTATAAAAAAAATAGAATGCCAAAGTCAACTTTGCTGATGTGGCAGAATGATTGGCTGTCGTTCATTTGTTATGGTGGGCGTTTTTCAAGAAATCTACCGTAAAAGGACCCTTAAAGTCGTCGGTATTTTCAACTACGTTATTAATGAAAGCACGCATACCCCTTTCTCTTAACATATATCATTTTTACTTGGTTTTCACGATGAAAATAATTTTTACCTATATATTCACACAATTCATAAATTAAATCAAAACTTAAAGGTTTAAATTAAGAGTTTAACGTTTTGAATTATAATAGTTTAAACTTTTAAATTAAAAACCCTATACAATGAAAATTAAGGTCAAACTTTCTTACCTTTTAAATCAAGTTACTTCATCCGTTTCTAAATAAGTGACACACTTCATGTTTTTCACGTTTGCCAATGCACTTTTTTAAACATTAATATCTACAAGTATTAATAGCTAAAAATTATAAAAAGTTGATATTAAAAAAATTCACATTGAGATGAATCTAACAAGATCCCACATGACTATGTTTTTTTTTAAAATGTAAATCACCAAAACTAATTAAAGTCTAAACTATGAATAGTAAATACTATTCAAATGTGTCGCTTATTTAGAACGGAGGAAGTATATCTTAAAAGTATGTAGATAAACGACATATCCAAAACTTACTCTATATATTAACCATACCTCTTGCGTCCATGTGGGATAACCCACTTATGCATTTTCAATGTACGGCTCATTTTGTCCTGCGTGCTGAAGAGTCTTATTGTCATTTGAATCGAATGTTATTCTCTAGACATCCTTGTCTGAAACCGTTAAAGTTTGCATATTCAGCGAAGAAAATAAATAGGATTTATATGCACTTGCTCAACACTCTCTCCATGGAGCAAACACTATAATAACATTAATCAATTAAGATTTATTAGTTAGTTGCAGAACGAGAATCATTATTTGTTTTTCTTTTTGGTGGCACCGAGCCACCCACTACCGCGTTGTACTGTTTGTACGTAACAATAATCTGCACCTTGGATGATATTGAAATACTAAGAAATAAAAAAAAACCCAACAAACTAAGGAAATTAAATGGGAGAAACTGGTTGAAGTCCAGATTCGAAATAATTATTTTCGTCTTTCTGAGTTCATCATGAAAAATGATTTTTGCTGTAACTTTTCTTTGAAAAATATTTCCTTCGTTTTTTTATTGACTATACTTTCCTTTTTAAAAAGTTTAAAATTAATGGTCACACTTCTTTTTCCTTTATTAGTAACTTTTTCTCTCTATCTCTCTCCTACCACTTTTTTCTTACACACTTGTACTCACTCGCTAAATTTTTGCCTAATAGTCCGTAAAATGAGAAGTATAGCCAATAAAAAATGGAGGAAGTAATAATCTTATTTTCGTGCTCTGCGGAGACACTTTTAAGTAGAAATGACAATAGTTCCAAAACCCTATCTTATTTTAAGTGCATGAGTTTATTGTTTCTGGACTCTATGGGTACGGGCAGGGTATAGATATTGGAGTAATCAATAGGGTAATGGTAGATGTCTAATTTCTTCATACCCAGGCCCTATTCATGACCTTTTTTTTGGCAATGGGAAAGCAAGAGACTACAAAGCTGAGGGCAAAATGCCTTTCCTAGCTCTAGTTGCAAGGTCATGAGCCATGGCAACACCTTGCCTCTCTATTTTGGAGCAAGCGAAATAAGTACAGTTAGAGATTAGCTCTCTACAGTCGGAGATGATTGTTTTGATCTCCGAAGGAGCAGTCACCGGACGTTGTAGAGCATTGACAAGAGCAACGCTGTCCGTTTTGATGTGAATGTGTTTTGAAAGTGGTAAAGCAAGCTTCAGGCCTTCTAGACAAGCTCTTGCTTTAGTTTGGATAGGAGATCCTGCATGGATGAGTTTTGCCCCGTGGAATTTGTGAACCATGTGTTCGCTATGCCACCCAATAGCCGCCCCCCATTGATTGTTCCTGATCTTTGAATGAGAAATCCAAGAGTCATTAACCTGCACAGTAAGAATGTCATTAGTAGTATTATTGCCTTCTTCGAATTTTGTGGCCCTTTGTGATGTTCTTCTCGTAACATGGCTGATGATATTCTTTCCCTGTTTATGTGTTTTTGCTTGGATCCATCAACTGAGATTGTCCTGATGTATGTGAATTATCTGAGATGCCCGCAAGATAGGACCAAAAGTTGATTATCCAATCCTTAATATGAATATTGTCCAAGATACAGTGTATGATTCCAAGATCTCCGCAAGCCCACACGCGATGAATTATTGAGCAGTCTCTAAATAGGGGAGCAACCGTCTCTGAATGCCCTTGGCAAAAGGGGAAATCTTTATTGTCGTTCCAGCCTCACTTCGCAAGGTTGACCTTTGTAGGCAGCCCATTATTACAGATTTTCCAAATGAAGATTTTCCATTTAAGGAAGATAGGAGAGTTACACAGCTTTTTCCAGAAAGAGCCTTTGCACTGCTGAGTTGAGTCAATTGTTTTCTGCATGGCCCTGTATCCATATTTGACCGAATATTCCCCATTGAGAGAGTATTTCCAAGCCACCTCGTCCTCCATTTCTTTTGACGGGATATGAGTAGAAAGGATATTAACAGCTTCCTCTCTCGGGAAAAACGTCCGAACCTTGTTATGATCCCATTGGCCCTCCTGGTTAATGATCTCCTTAGCCATGATTACTGAGCTTAGGGTATGAGGTTGGAGAGAGATTTTTCCCTTGAGAATGGTATTCCAGGCCCAAGTGTCCTGCCAGATCCTGATCTTACCGCCCTTCCCTAAGAGTTTTCTCCATCTATGTTTTAGATTGCATGTTGCCTTAAGGATGCTCCTGTAAGAAAAGGAGGCAGTTTGGGTCGTAATAGCCCTGTTGTCGGACATGGCTGCTGTGATTGGATCTGATTTGTACCGTGCTTTATATAATCTGGCAACCAAGAAAAGAGGGTTCTTGTAAATACGCCTGGCTTGCTTTGCCAAGAAATCATTATTCAGGGAATTTATGTCTCTTAGAGGCCTCCCTCATATTTGTGTTTCTCTAGAACCTCCCTTTTGTTCCAGTATATCGGTTTTTTGTCCATGCTCGACGCCCAAAAGAACTTGAGGAACAGAGAAGAGATTTTCTTTAGGAATTTTTTAGGGAGAAGATAGATGCTCAGAATGTGGGTTGCGACCATCCCGAGAACTGCATTGATGAGAATGAGTTTACCTGTTTGGGATAGGGTTGAAAATTTCTAACTCTGAATTTTTTGACACACTTTATCATAAAATTGCTTGGAAATGTGAAGTGGTTCTTCCATTTACCTCCATCGGACATCCCAAATAAGTTCCTACCTCATTCCTATTCTTGACGCCAAACGGCTTCCGAAGAAATCTCATGAATCTGGAAGGGGTATTAGGATTGAACATGACGTGGGATTTGCTGAAGTTGATCATTTCCCCCAAGCAATTGTAGAAAGTGTCTAAGCTGCTCTTTAATTCCATGATATTTATTTTGGCTTAGCTTCAAAGAAAAATAGGGCACCATCTACAAAAACAGGTGGGAAATCTGCGGAGCAGATCTTGCTAGTTTTATTCCCCTCAATTTTCCCAGCCGTTCTTTTAGAAGTAAATCTCTGGAGAAGGTTTCCATACAGAGAATGAAGAGATAGGGAGAGAGGGATCTCCTTGCCTTAGTCCTACAGAAGGAGTAAAGAATTGAGTGGGTTCCCCATTTATTAGTATGGAATATGTGACAGTGGAAACGCAGGTCATGATCCAATGAATCCAGGTAGTAGGGAAACCATAGCTCCGAAGAACCTTCTGAAGGAAGGTCCAACTGATCCTGTCATAAGCTTTGCTGAGATCCACTTTGAGAACGCCTTCAAATTTGGAACCTCTTTTCTTTCTGCGAATCCTCGTAATAAGTTCATGAGCTATAAGACAGTTATCTGACATTAGTCATCCCGGCACAAAGGCATTTTGGCAGTCACCCACAATGTCTTTCAGGATTGGTTTGAGCCGATTAACCATGATCTTTGAGATGATTTTGTAGAGAGAATTGCTGAGACTTATGGGCCTGAAATCTGCAACTTATTGTGGATTGGGAGTTTTGGGATGTTCAGGCTCCCAGGTGTCACGGTCCGAGAGTTTGGACGCTCGGGACGTGCGGCACGCTCTTGCCTATCTGTGGGCAAGGGCATAATCCTTCTGCGGAATGGGACAACGTGGCTCGTGGAAGCACGAGCAACAGGGGTTTTGAAGGGTACTCTTGCCTATTGGCGACAAGAGCGAAGAGAAGAGGGTCAAACGGGCGCTCGTGTGCGCAAGGCAGGCACGAGCGGGGCCGACGACGTGAATTCTTATATCACAAAATCGGGAGGGACGCTTTACAACATCGAGGCGGCTCAAAACTGAGGCGGCCTAAACAACAACAATGTAGAAAGAAAGCATACAACCCATAGGAGGCTTTAGTGGTGAACAAACATTTCATTCATCATCTCCCCCTAAAGAGGCTTAAATTTGAGATAGTACATATTTCCAGTGAACACTGGTTTTGCAGTTACTCAATAATGAAACTTTAAACCTATACAAGAGTACTAGAACATAAAGTAAAGCACTAGAAAGCATAAAGAAAGGAAAATACAAGTAAAGGAAGGTTGGATTCTAACATCCTCCCCCACTAAAGCTGTCGACGACCTCGTCGACTTACAAAAAACAAAGTACATCAAGAAGCTTGACTCTACTCTTCCGTTGATGTCGTGGTTGGTAATCCGATTCTGATGTTGGCGCGGTGACTGATGTTACGCGTTGAATCTTCAGTGTGCGGGTGATAAGGCTTGAGGCGGCTGACGTGAAAGACCGGGTGAATCTTCATCCATGGTGGTGGTTCTAACTTGTATGCTGTCTTCCCAATTCGCTTGGTGACGCGAATGGGGCCTTCATATTTTCTGATGAGTCTCCTGTCTCTACGCCTCAAGAATTTCAGTTGCTCGGGAAGAAGCTTGACCATCACCATATCTCCAACTTCAAACTCTAGTGGTCGCCTGTTCTGGTCCGCCCACTTCTTTATGCGCTTCACCGCCTTTTCCAGGTAGGCGCGAGCAATTTCTGTGTTCTGCTCCCACTCTTTTGTAAACTCAAGATCTTGTCGGCTTCTTCCATTCTCCACTTCCTTAATTGTGTGAGGTAAGAGGGGTTGTTGACCTGTGCACACTTCAAAGGGACTCCTGTTGGAAGCAGAACTTTTCCGTGAATTGAAGCAAAGTTGTGCGACATCAAGCAATCTGACCCAATCTTTCTGGTTGGCGCTCACAAAGTAACGTAGATATTCCTCCAGGAGGCCATTGAATCTCTTAGTTTGTCCATCTGATTGAGGATGATGACTTGAAGACATGTTTAAACTCGAGCCCATCATGTGAAACAACTCCTGCCAGAAGATACTGGTGAACCTATCATCTCGATCACTCACAATGCTCTTCGGCACGGCATGTCTTCTGAATGGGGATGAAAGTGGCATATTTGGAAAACCGATCCACTACAACCATAGCTGCTGAGAACTGATCAACTTTTGGGAAGGCGCTGATGAAGTCCATCGAGACACTCTCCCAGGGCCGAGTAGGCACAAGAAGTGGCTCTAGTAATCCCCCAGGCATATCAAACATGTTCTGGTGTAAGTCATCACATCTTCCTTCATTGCGGGCCAATAGTAACCCTGCGAGAGTAGACTGAGGGTTCGCTGCCAACTAGGATGTCCAGCCCACAATGTATCATGGTACTCCTTCAAGAGCATCTTGCGGAGTCCTCTGGCCTTTGGGATGAAAAATCTATTGCCCTTAGTGATGATAAGGTCGTCCTCCAACCAGAATTTCCTTGTCTTTCCCTCTTCGATCAGATCATGCTTGTCATCAGGTCTTCGTACAAGTGACTCTTTACTCGATCTCTTATTGAGGTTGTCACGCTGCTCGCTGTCATCGGAGTTAGTCTCTGGAAAGCTGCAAGGTCAGCTCGACGGCTCAGTGCGCCGGCTACTTGATTCTTGTTACCTGCTCTATATATGAATTCCACATCAAACTCTGCGAGGGACTCCTGCCACCTAGCTTGTTTCCCTGTGAGCTTGGGTTGGGTCAGGAAGTGGCTTGCAGCAGTGTTATCTGTGCGGACAACAAACTTGGAGCCCAATAGGTAGTGTCGCCATCCTCTTAGACAATGAACGATGGCAAGAAGTTCTTTCTCCTGTGTTGCGTACCTTCTCTCGGTAGCATTCAACTCTCTGCTTTCATACGCTACTGGGTGGCCTCCTTGGAGAAGTACCCCACCTAGCGCAAAGTCTGAAGCGTCTGTTTCCACTTCAAATGTCTTTGTGATGTCCGGGAGCGCCAGCACTAGCTCCTGCATCACAGCATCTTTGAGTTTCTGGAAGGCTTGTTGCTCGGTAGCTCCCCAAACCCAATTCTGTTCCTTCTTCAATAATTCGGTAAGCGGGCATGTCATTGCCGAGTAACCTTTGATGAAGCGTCTGTAGTAGTCGGCAAGCCCCAGAAATGAACAAAGTTCTGAAATGTTCTTGGGCGCTACCCAATCTTGAATGGCCCGCACTTTCTTGGGATCCATCTTCACTGTTCCTCTCCCGACTAGGTGCCCAAGAAAGCTAATTTCCTTTTGTGCGAAGGCGCATTTTTCCCGCTTCACAAACAAATGGTTTTGCTTTAGCTTCTCGAACACTTGCTCTAAATGCACCAAGTGATCAGCCAACGTTTTGCTATACACAACAATGTCATCTAGATAGACCACCACAAACTTATCAAGGTAATCCTGGAAGACCTGATTCATTAACGTGCAGAAGGTTGCTGGCGCATTCGTTAACCCAAACGGCATGACCAACCATTCAAATGCCCCATATCTAGTCACACTTGAAGTTTTTGGCTCGTCCCCTTCTGCAATACGAACTTGGTGGTAACCCGATCTCAGATCCAGCTTGGTGAAGTACACGGCATCGCCCAACTGATCAAACAAGTCCGCAACTAGCGGGATGGGGTAGTGATTCCGGATTGTCGCTTTGTTCAAAGCCCGATAGTCTATACACAACCGCAAGCTTCCATCTCGTTTCTTTTGGAAGAGGACTGGATAAGGTGCTTTCGAAGGGCGAATGAACCCACCTTATAGCAAGTCCTCTAACTGCTTTCTTAATTCCGCAAGCTCAGGTGGTGGCATTCGATACGGAGCTCGAGCAGGATTTTTTGCCCCAGGCAACAACTCAATTTGATGGTCCACGGTTCGCCTTGGCGGTAACACTCTTGGGAGTTCATTCGGCATGACATCCTCGAACTGCGTCAGTAGCTTCATCACTTCGAGGGGTAAGCTTTCAGTAACTTCATCCTCTTTCACTATCAATATCGCAATGAATGTTGGTTCGTTGCGCTTGAGGCCCTTCTTTAACTGCATTGCTGAAAGTAAAGGACCCTTATGCTTCTCTTTTCCCGAGGTTGGGGAGGTTCTCAATAGACACGGTTGCTCACCCGTTACTAATAAGGAACCCAAATGTGGCATTGATCCATCGGAGCTACTGTGAAATCCAGTCGACCCTTCCAGTCTCCAACTTGTGTGCCGACGCTCTTAGCAACACCCTTGATCAGTTTGGCAGCCGAGTTGACTGCTTTCATACTTCCCCCATCTCGAGAGAGTTTCAATCCCAGTCTCCTTTTTTCGTGTTCAGTAACGAAGTTATGTGTTGCTCCAGTATCCATCATAGCCCGGGCTTTCTTGCCGTTGATGCTAACATCCACATACATCAGATCTGTTGCTTTGGGTTTGGCCTCTGTCGCCTCTTTTCCCATTGCGTACAACATGTGAACGACACCCAACTTTGCTGGCTCATCTTCGCTGAGTTCAGCATCATCTACTTCATCATTGTGTCCCGGCTCTGCAGACATGGTAGACAATTTCTTTTGTAGGCTATCAATTTTCACTTTGTGGCGGCATTCGAACCACTTGTGCGGCCCCCGGCAGAGTATGCAGGAGAGGGGTCTACTTCCAGTTGAAGACCCAGCCTGATAGGTTTTGTTGTTGGAGAAGGATGAAGCTCCACTTTTGCGCGAGTCATCACTCCCCTTCCGAAACCTATTCCCGACACTGTTTGAGCTTGCTTGTGAGCCCCCAGCGTTGTTCTTTGGAGTACTCGTTGTTGATGCCCTAGCTCCTTTCTTTGTAGAGTAGTCCATCAATTTCTCAGCCGCAGAGATGGCCGACGATAGGGTCTGAACCTTCTGTCGCCAAATCTCTCATTGTGCCCAATCTTTAAACCCATTGACGAAGTTGAATAGACGATCCTTCTATGTCATGTCTTTTATGTCAAGCATGCATGCGGAATACTCTTTCACATAGTCACGGATGGAGCCTGTATGCTTGAGGCTAGTCAATTTCTTCCTGGCTAGGAACTCAGTGTTCTCTGGGTAGAACTGGGCCACAAGTTCTTTCTTGAACTTCTCCCATGTGTCTATCTTGGCCGTCTTGGCCTGAATCTCAGCATACTTGGTGCGCCACCACAGCTTAGCATCTTCGACTAAGTACATGGCCGCATTGTTTACTTGGAGGTTGTCATCCAGTTGACAGATCCGGAAGTACTGCTCCATGTCAAAAGTGAAGTTGTCTATTTCCTTCGAATCTCTAGCCCCACCATAGTTTCTGGGTTTGGGCGGCTTAATCCTTGACGCACCAACATTTCCCTGATCTCGACCAACGGCTCGGAACAATGTTTCGAGCTTCTCCGTCTTGGCCTCATGCAGGTTGTGAAGGGCACTAAGCTCCTCACGAACCGCTTGTTTCTCTACTAGCATCGTTTCTTTTTCATGCAACAGGTCAGCGACCGTTTCTTCATACCAAAGGAGTCTCTCCTCCATGGTGTACAATGTTTCATCTGCCATGGTGCTCGCTTCTAGAGCGTGGCTCTAATACTAACTATCACGGTCCGAGATTTTGGACGCTCGGGCCGTGCGGCACGCTCTTGCCTATCTGGGGGCAAGGGCGTAAGCCTTCTGCAGAATGGGAAAACGTGGCTCGTGGAAGCACGAGCAACAGGGTGTTTGAAGGGCACTCTTGCCTATTGGCGACAAGAGCGAAGAGAAAAGGGTCGAACGGGGCGCTCGTGTACGCAAGGCGGGCATGAGCGGGGCCGACGACGAGAATTCTTATATCACGAAATCGGGAGGGACGCTTTACAACATCGAGGCGGCTCAAAACTGAGGCGGCCTAAACAACAACAATGTAGAAAGCAAGCATACAACTCATAGGAGGCTTTAGTGGTGAACAAACATTTCATTCATCATCTCCCCCTAAAGAGGCTTAAATTTGAGATAGTGCATGTTTCCAGTGAACACTGGTTTTGCAGTTACTCAATAATGAAACTTTAAACCTATACAAGAGTACTAGAACATAAAGTAAAGCACTAGAAAGCATAAAGAAAGGAAAATACAAGTAAAGGAAGGTTGGATTCTAACACCAGGCATCCACTTACAAAAAATGAATTTATTACTGCAGAGATATCTTCTGAGATGAGATCGCAATTGGACTGGAAGAAGATTGGGGGGATGCCATCCGGGCATGAGATCGCAATTGGACTGGAAGAAGATTGGGGGGATGCCATCCGGGCCTGGGGACTTTAGAGGTTTTGGCTCAAAACGGCTTTCCTGATTTCATCCTGACTGAAAGGAGTTTGTAGCCACTGAATGTGTTGGTTCGTGATGGTCGGGATATTGTTGTAAAAGTGATGATTCTCTTTCGCCGACACCTGTTGACTATTATCCAACAACTCAGAGAAGTAGGATAAGAATCTGTCCCTGATTTCTTTTCCATCCGTTATCCACCTGTCTCCGTCTTTTTAGAAATCTGATTTCATTCTGGGTCTTTCTCGTTTTGACACTCTTGAAATAATATGAAGTATTCTGGTCGCCTAGAGCATCCCGATTTGACTTTGCCCGTTGCCACCAATACCACCATTTGGTGATTGCTTCTTCCTCCAATTTCTTCCTAATTTGCTTTTCTGTTGCGGAGTCGGCTATGGAGGAAATATGATGTTGGGCTTCCATTAAGACCTCCTTGATTCTATTCCAGTCAAAGCCTTTCTCTTTCTTATAAGTTAGGCACCATTGTTTTAGGTTAAGTAGAGTACGAGAGAGCTTTGCTCGGACCTTAATAAAAGGAAAATAATGGATGTTTCTAAAATTTCTAAATGGACCCGCAGTTCATACAAAAACTCATTATCTATCTCACTCACTTGGTAACCAAGTCTAACCTTCCTAATCTCGGCGATTACCGTGCACGTTCACCACATTGTCGACAACGGGCCTGTTTTGTTCAGCTTATTTTAAGTTCAATTTAGTTCAGTTCATCTCCAATAAGTTCAGTTCAGTTCAGTTCAGTTCAGCTTCATTTATTATTTAATTAACCAATTTTTTTAATATTAATATTATTGTTGGTCTAATTATTTTGCTTATTATTATTGTTGTCATTATTATTATTATTATAAAACAAGTTCAAAAAATTTACAGAAAATTAGTGGGAAGCCGAGATACTATTTGGGCCCCCACTCCTTTAGCTATAGCAAAATTGATCCTAGTGAAGATGTGGGCAGCAACCCGCGCCCCAATATCTTGAGCCATGGAGAACCTTTGTATCCGCTTCAGCAAAGTGACAACATCCTTCTCTAATTCTCCTAAAGAAGAGAATGAGAAAGGTAAGAAACCATATCCAATTGTTGCACATTTAGCCTTATTATTATTATTATTATTATAAAATATTTTGTTATTATATCTTTACTCGTTATTATTACTATTATTATTATTACTACTACTATTATTATCATGGCTGATAGTGTCATTATTGCTTAACTAAGAACCACTTATTAGAGGATAAAATCTTTCTATAGTTTTCTTGTCATGGAGAGTGTTGGCCTGGTTAGATTCGTGAGTGTCTCCAATTCAAATGGCGGCACTTAGCGTTAAGTGTTGGGGAGCACTAGTACGGTTAGAAGTGCAGGAATCATTGTATCTAGATTCTAGAGTGAGATATCATGATATTCATTCATAAAATAAAAGTTGGGTAGACGTAAATCTCAGTGTTAAGACTGATCCACGTTAAGATCGCTTTGTCTCAATTATTGCTTAAAATTACTTTCCTTAAGTGAGTTATTGTCTAAAATACAAAAATACTGCGTTAAAAGTCTAAAACGCAAAGAAGGGCACTGAGCCAAAAATTCGTTTTCCTGTATTCGATTAAATCCAATCAGTCATGTCATTGGCCTCTAACATATTAGTCATCGAGATTTTGGATTGGTATCTAACATTTGGAATTTGCTACGAATCGAAGTGTAGAACCAATGATCACTGACTTCAAGATTGAGTATTCTTTACACAAAATTGACGAGGTACCTACGGACCTACCACCTCACCAACCAAAACTAGATAAATCGATGAGGTACCGTCGTCCTTTCTTTGTCCCTTCAATGTTGTCCAAGTAAATCACATTATCGTGTCCCCGCAATATATGTGCTGCTCATGTGCAGGTAATATTGATCATAACAAATAGCTATTCAAAATGATGTGGAACGAAATTTCGCGAATTGCCAAATTCATGTAATGTAGGAGCTAACAATAATTACAAGGTCAACTAAGGATGGAGTAAAGTACAAATCGAAAGAACTCTGAGAGAACTCTTTGGGATGCATTAAAATGAAAGAGGAAAGATATATGTGAATCAAAGAAATCGATTCTACAAATCATGTGTGATTGATATGATTCTAAGTTTTAGTACAAGCAAAATAATAACAGTAATTGAACATGAATAAACGAGCTTTCCATTAGACATATACGAACTTGTTCATCTATATATATATAAGTTGTTCACGAGTATAAATTACGAATACATATAAACGAGTCGTTTAATTATCTAAATTACATGCATCATACAAATGTTAAAGGATCAATTAATAATCTATACTTAACGCAAGGGTGCACTAGATTAAAAAATGTAAGTTATGGGTAAAATGAAGAGCGCTTTCTATATGATGGGATATAGTGATAATTTTCTAAATGTTGGGGTACAAAGTAGAAACTGAAAACATACAATGGTACATCCAAATACTTGTACCCAACCTAATATGAATAGATCCATTAAGTTTCGCCATATTTAATACCCTTGGGCCTTATAGGCATCGAATCACACTCAAGGAAAAGCCCATGTGCACCAGATTATAGATATTGCTCTAACCATCCTAACATAATCCTTGAGAAGCTATAAACACATAACATTTCCCATTTATTGCGATAACTCTTTAGTTAATACACGGAAAAAAAAACTCCCTCGCTATGATTAGTTTTTTCGTAATTGAAAGTCTTAAATATCAGAAGTTCATTTTCAGGTATAACTCTTCGACCACTCTTTCTTGCTCTCGATTCGCAGAGTTTATGTTTTGGACGAATTTAATATGGACGGGCAATTCGTCGAAGTGAGATTGTAAGGCCAACAATTCAATAACCTCGATTTGATTAACAATAAAATAATAAATGAATACAGTCGAGCATAATAGCAATGAGTAAGTAATAGCAAAAATGCCGTAAAAAATACAATGAACTGAGCTAGGTATTTATACCCTTTTACACACGCCTTGTAGCCGTTATGTTAACCTTAACAATAACCCCTAAACGGCTAAGAATTAAACAAATTACCTCCTAAAAACTAGGCGTCCAACTCCATCCATACTTGGACTTAGTCTTTCATTCTCACACATCTTGGATCACGTGTTGTAGGCATGCCAATATGCCTGTTATTTTAATGAAGAAAATGGGCCATCAAATCGTCCCGTGAGGGCTGAATTTAGCCAACAACAATTGCCCCCAATTTCCCTCTCTTAGCAACAGTTGAGAAAACAAAAAGATGAGGGAAATTCAAAGCATAGGGAACCGCACCACATTAATATCAGAGGTTAGAGTGTTAAATGGGAGAAAGTAAAGAAGCATCACGTCATTCATCTTCCTCTCCACTCGCTGAACCAGGTATTTTCTCTCTCCCCTTCTCTTTGCTTTTCCTTTGATTTTTCCGTCTGCTCGCATTCCTTCTCCCCTGGAAAACCAACGGAAAACTGGCTGCTAGAAGGGTTAGATACAAAATGAGTCGTCCTAAAGCAAGCAAATCGACAGTATATTCCTCGTCGGACAACGATGAGCCGGAGTTTGCCCCTCGAGGGATTTTAGAAAAGAAAAATTCAAGAACCTGTAGCATGAGCGACATAGATATACTCCATCTAGCGAAGAATTATGGTTTCCTCCCTACTGTGAATATGCGCCTGCCACAACCTGAACATCGGCCGGACTTCTTTTGTAAGGGGTGGTTCACTCTTTACGAGTATCCGTTTAACCTAGGGTACATGTTTCCTTTTTCTTCTTTAGTTCGTTCTTTTCTTGAGGCGGTGCCGGTTGCGGTTTGTCAAATGATGCCGCAGGTTTGGCGAATTTTGAGGTCTTTAGAGATTTTAGCAATGAAAACTGAGATCGACTTCTCAGTGCAAGATTTGGCTTATTCCTACTCTGTCAAAACGGTGGGTAAGGGTAGGATAAATCTGAGGTTAAGGAAGGGTCGTACCGCTCTTGTCACCAAAATAGATGCTAATGACAGAGGTTGAAGAAGGAAAAGTTTTTAGATCTAAGTGGTTAGTAAAAGGTATTTACTGATCTTTGTGCAATTTTCTTGTTTTCTTGTTTTGTTGACATTCTCACTCTTGTGAATATGCAGATTTCGAGTTAAAGTCGTTTGTTGCGCGCCCAGAATCACAAGACGTAACTGAGAGGTTCTTGTAGTTGCCTGAAGCAGAGAGGACTTTCCCCATCAGTATAAAAGAAGACGACGAGGAGGACGACATCCAAATTTTGGTACCTCCTTCTGCTGCTGCTACGCCGTCCGTCGAAATCAAGAAACCCGAACTCGTACTGGAATCGCCAATGTCTAGCGGTAAGTTTTGGCTTCAATTCGTCTTTCTGTCATTACATGTTAGTCGTATGTTTTGATAGGATGGTTTTTGGTTACAGGGACCACTAGGACCACCAAATCCGTTGCGGCTAACTTGTCAGCCCAAGAGCTGCTTGCTCGCCGTCGTTCTCGCAACCCCGCAGGAGGAAGTCCTTCTGTCGCACCTCCGCCACGATCGTCTAACGTTCCCCCATTTGTATCGACGACTTCGTCCTCGTCTGCGACGTGCAAGAGGAAATACTCAATGGAACTTCCTGCTGACTTCGGATCGCCGTCGAAGAAGGCGACGCTTCCTGACGTCCAAAAGCTTTTGTTCCCTGCTGCTCAAGCAGGATGGGACGCCGTCTCACTGTCGGACGTCCTGGCTGACGAGGCCGTCTGTCTGTTCAGGGTATATGACGTTCAAATTGTCTGTTTGGGTCGTTTATCATGTGTGCGTTTGTTTTAACGATGTTCCCTCGTGTAACAGGGTCTTCAGGCCAATTTGGCGGGCATCTAGAAGGTTGCTCGTCTAGAGGCTGAAGCTAAACGTCTGACGGATGTGGAGAAGTCTCTCAAGCTGCGGCTTCAAATTTCCAAGGAACAGATGCAGTACGAGCGTGCCAAGTCGAAAGACTTAGAGGACGAGGTGGAAAAGCTGAAGATAGAGGTGGAGGACGCAGCGGGGTTTCACACGTGGAAGACAAGGGCAGAATTGATGAGAGAATTTAAGGAGGGGCGACACGTCGACTGGAAGCCTGATGAAGACATAACGACGTTTGAGAAGGATTTTGCTGGTGCTGCTCAGGGGATGGACGAGGAGGAAGTCTTGGTCGACGAGGGGGCTGTCCACTTTGCTCCGGCGACAGAAGCACCGGCAGCCGAGCAGGTTGAGGAAGCAGCAACTTGGGTCCTGGAAAAGACTGCTGAGAATTAGGCATTTCATCTGGTTTATCTTGAATTTAAGTAAAGCTTTTTGCGGCTGCGTCCGCTCAGTTTGTTTGGATAATGTTTGGCATTTGGATAATGGTTTGTGTTTAGGTGTTTGGATAATGGTTTCTGTTTTTTCTGGCTAGTTTTTGCGAGATTGGTAACCTCTGGTGGTTTGATAGATTATGTATGCTGTGTGTAGTCATGACTTTTGCGTATTTCGTACTTTTTCATGTTATGTGTATTATGTATGTATGTCGTTCGTACGTTCGTACGTTCGTATGTGCTGCGCAGCTCTGTTGTAGTTCGTTTGTTTCCTCTCCTTGTTGGGGGAATATGGTTGTTGTTTGTATGTTTCGTACTGCGTCGTAGCAGTCGTCGTATGTCTTACTGTTCTTGCGTTAACAATATTTTTCAAACAAAAATGGGGGACTAAGCCGTTAGACAAGCCAACGGCTCTCCGACGCCCAAGTTAGTAACTGCCGTTTCATGAAAAGTAATTCACAAAGGATATAGAAGGCGTACCAAGGAGTGAGTCGTCGGATTGACCGCTTTGTCGTCGTAGTTCGTCGTCCAGGTTATTGGATCCTTCAAAGTTTGTTGTTTTGAGAACGTGCTGGCCGTTGGTTTTTCGACCAACGGCCCTCCGACGCTCAAGTCAGTAGGTGTTTGTAAGAAATGTAAGCACAAGTTTTGTTAGGGTTGAATTAACATACCTGAGGCTTAATTTTACTTACGTGGATGTCGTCCGTCGTACAACAACGTTTCGTTGGTAGCTTGTTCGTCCCTGTCTTATCGTCACGATAGACGGGCTGACCGTTGGTGTTTCGACCAACGGCACTCCGACGCTCAAGTCAGTATGTGTCGAAGGAAAAAATAACAAAAGAAAAGAAAAAACTAAAAGAAAAAAAAACAATGTATGCTAATTGAGAAAGGTTTCAACAAAGAGAGGGTGTTTAGAAATGGTACAATTTGAGGTTGTGGGCGTTCCAACTTCGTGGAATAGGAGTACCTTGCTCGTCTATGAGTGCATATGCCCCCTGGCCTACTACCTTGCTGATCTGGTATGGCCCTTCCCAATTTGGCGCGAGTTTCCCGTCATTTGGGTCTTTGGTGTTAGGAAATACTTTGCGCAAGACCCAATCTCCCAGCTGGAACGTTCTTATCCTGACGTTTTGGTTATAGCTCCTTGCTACTCTTTGCTGATAGGCAACCATCCTTATCTTGGCTACGTCGCGTATTTCTTCGACGGTATCTAGATTGTGGCTGAGTGCCTGGTCATTACATTTAGACGTCATGAAACCATATCAAGCTGTTGGGATACTTACCTCAGGGGGTATGACGGCCTAGCAATCGTATACTAGACAAAAGGGAGTCTGTCCAGTGGCATTTTTGGTTGTTGTCCTATCTGACCATAGGATTAGGGGGAGTTGTTCAGCCCACTTTCCTTTCGCGTTTTCCAGTCGTTTCTTCAGGTTGTTGATGACAATCTTGTTACTCGACTCTGCCTGTCCGTTTGATTGGGGGTATCTCGGAGTCGGCTTGTATATCTTGATGTTCCACTGGTCGCAGAACCTTTGCGTCTTCTTACTTATGAACGGGGACCCGTTGTCACATATGATTTCGCTTGGGATTCCAAACCTGCATAGAATGTTACGTTTGATAAAAGAAATTACCTCCCTGTCTTTGAAAGTTCTGAATGGCTCTGCTTCGACCCATTTGGACAAGTAATCGGTCATGGCCAGCATGAAGACTCGTTGTCCTTGTGCTTGGGGTAGCTTGCCTACTATATCTATCCCCCACTTCATGAATGGCCATGGCGAAAGGACAGGATGTAACACTTCAGATGGCTGATGTATGATGGCGGCGTGTATTTGGCATGCTTGGCATCGTTTGGCTTACTCCGTCGAGTCTTGTTTCATCGTCGGCCAGTAGTAGCCGAGGCGTCGAGTTTTTAGAGATAGGCTCCTTCCCCCAGAATGATTTCCACATACGCCATCGTGTATATCTTTCAGCACTTGTTGGGCTTCGCTTGGTTCGAGGCAGCGCAGGTATGGTCCTGAGACAGACGCCTTAAACAAAACATCGTCAATTATAAAAAAGCGAGAAGCCTTTACCTTGAAGGCTTTCGCCTCTTTCTTGTCGGCTGGCAGAATGTCATGTAGTAGCCACTCCTTGTAAGGCTTAGTCCAACTACTAGGAGGGTTATCGTCGGATGATGGCTCGTCTATGGGGAAGACACCCTTCTCTATGGCTGGATGTAGTAGATGGATGATGGGTATGCTGGTGATGCCTGGATCTTTGATCACTGCCCCCAATCCGGCTAAGGCGTCGGCGTGTGAGTTCTGTTCACGAGGTACTTGTTGGAATTGGCAGTTGTCGAAGTACTTCGTCAGTCGTTGAACGACTTCTAGGTAGGTCGTCATCTTTGGATCTTTGGCTGCATAAGAACCGTTAATTTGACAGATTATCAATAAAGAGTCACTATTTACCTCGAGGTCTTTTACTCCCATATCCTTGGCCGTTGTCAGTCCCATGATCAACGCCTCTTATTCTGCTTCATTGTTAGTCACCTGGAACTCACATCTAACCGAGTGGGAGATGACGTCTCCTTGGGGAGATGTTAGGACGACACCCAGGCCCGTTCCTCGCATGTTGGACGCGCCGTCAGTGAACAGGGTCCACTTTCCATCCGTCAATACGCAATCTAGCTTTCTTACTTCGTTGATTGCTTCTGGTTCCAGCTGTGGGCAGAAGTCCACGACGAAATCCGCCAGGGCCTGTAACTTGATGGCGGTCCTTGGTTCGTAAGTTATGTCGTAGCCACTTAGTTGCATGAACCATTTGGTCATCCTCCTTGCGAGGTCAGGTTTCCTCATGATGGTTCTCATGGGATAGTTAGTGCGCACAACTATGCTATGACATTCAAAATAAGGACGTAATTTAGTTGAAGCTACTATTAGTGCCAGGACTAGTTTTTCGAGTTGAGAGTACCTTGTTTCGGCATTGAGTAATGATTTGCTTACATAGTAAACAGGGTGTTGCGTTCCGTCTTCTTCTCTGGCTAAGACGGCGCTAACTGCTGTGTCTGTGAGGGCTAGATAGAGGTTCGCTGTCAACAGGTTTGACTAACAGAAAGGGTTGCGTCAGGTACTTCTTCAGTTTCTCCAGTGCGTCCTCGTGCTTATCTGTCCATTCAAAACGTTTATTTTTGCGCAAAATGTCATAAAACAACTTAAATTTTTCCGACGACTGGGAGATGAATCTGTTGAGCGCGGCAACTCGTCCTGTTAGCTTTTAAACGTCTTTGACGGATCTAGAGGGCTGGAGGTTGACGATGGCTTTGATCTGGTCTGGACTTGCCTCGATTCCTCTTTGCGTCACGACGTGGCCTAGGAATTTCCCGGAAGACACTCCAAAGGAGCATTTGGAAGGGTTAAGCTTCATGTTATGCTTCCTCAATACGTCGAAAGATTGCCTGAGGTGCTCGATGTGATCCGCAGCTTTCGTCGACTTCACCAGCATATCGTCTATATGGACTTCCATCGTTTTGCCCAATTGCTTCTCGAACATCTTGTTGACCAACCTTTGATACGTTGCCCCTGCATTTTTTAGTCCGAAAGGCATAACTTTATAACAAAAAATACCTTGACTGGTGATGAAGGCCGTTTTCTCCTGGTCATGTGGATGCATAAGTATTTGGTTGTAACCACTGAAAGCGTCCATAAATGACAGCATCTTGTGTCCGGCTGTTGCGTCCACCATCGCGTCGATGTGGGGCAGAGGGAATGGATCTTTGGGGCACGCCCTGTTAAGGTCAGTAAAATCAATGCAGACACGCCACTTACCATTCTTCTTGTTTACTACCACGACGTTGGCTATCCAATCGGGGTACTGGACTTCACGTATCTTCCCTGTCTCGAGAAGCTTTTGAACTTCACCGTCGATTATTTTGTTTCGTTCAGGGGCGAATTTTCGACGTTTCTCTTTGACAGGTTTGCAAGTAGAGTCAACATTTAATTTATGCGTAATGATTTCTGGTGAAATACCTGGCATATCGTCGTGTGTCCACGCGAAGCAGTCTGCGTTCTCCCTTAGGAAGTCTATCAGTTCTTTTCGGACGTCCTCTAGTATGTCAGTTCCAATGTAAACTACTTGTTCGGGTTTTGCCGGGTCTAAGACGACTTCGTCTAATCTTTCAGGCTCTGGTTCTTTGTAACCGTCGTCTCGTTGGCCGTCCTGTAATTTCTATGCCACCTGTCCGTCTATCTTTGAGGGCTTCAGCGTCGCTTTGTAACACTCTTTGGCTATCTATTGGTCGCCTTTGATTTCCTGGATCCCTCATTTGGTTGCAAATTTGATCGTCTGGTGGTAGGTTGACGGAACAGCTCGCATGTCGTGTATCCAAGGCCTGCCCAATATCACATTATAGGATGATTTACAATAAATAACGAGAAATCTTACCTGGAGATTGACTCCTTGGGCGTATGTGGGCAAGGCAATTTCGCTAACTGTGCTCTTTGACTCTCCACTGAATCCTACGAGGACTGTGGACTTTTTGGTGATGTCGTCCAGGCCTAGACCCATCTCTGTTAAGGCGTCCAGGCTGATGATGTTGGCGGAGCTCCCGTTGTCGACGAGGATCCTTTTGAGCAAGCAGTTTCCTATGGTCAGCGAGATCACCAATCCGTCGTGGTGGACGTCTGAAACATCGTCTGCATCTGATTCGTCAAACGTGATCGGCTGGTCGTCGTATGTTGCCTTTCTTGGTCTGAGGGTTGGCTTTTCCATGCTGCATTCCTTGGCGTGTCGTTTCGCTGCAGAGTATGTTAAACCACAAACATCAGATCCACCAGTTATTACATTTACAATTTTAATAGGAACAGGAGGGGGAGGAGGTTTGAGTTTATAAGAGTTTTATTATCTCGTCATGGTGCTCTTGGCTTTGTCGGACATGAAGTCTTTGAGATGTCCTGCGTGTAGCAGGTAGGCTACTTCTCTCCTCAGGGCGACGCACTCGTCAGTCAGGTGGCCGATGTCTTGATGGTAGTCACACCATTTCGTCGGATCTTTCTTGTCTCCTGGTTTACTGGACTTCCCGGGCCACCTGACGGCTTCTCCCATGGTCATCAGGTGTTTGACTAGACCAGAGGTGTCGACGCAGAAGTTATATTCTTGGATCTTGGGTGGCAAGTCTGGGCTTTCCTTCCAGTTGTCGCTCTCGCTGTCGACCAGGGCCACCTGTGCTTCGTCATTGGCTCGTCCATAGGGCTTGTATCTGGTGTCGGGCCGTTTGTTGAAGGCGGCCTTTCGGTTGGATCTGTCATAGCTTGAGAATTCCTTCCTCGAGTCGAGGTCTTCCTCCAACTTGATTTGAGCTAGAGTTTTTGCCTGCACATCTTCAAAAGTAGAACAGGGATATTTTGTTAGATCTCTATAAAGGTCGCTGTCGCCGAATAGTCCTTGTCGGAATGCTTCTATGGCAGTGGCTATGTCACATCGCGGGATGGACACCTTCTCCCTGTTGAACATGTTCAGGTACTCTCTGAGCGTCTCGTTCTGCTTCTGGACGACTCGATATAAGTCGCTGGTCTGCTTCTCCAGGCTGCGACTGCTGGCGAATTGTTGATTAAACATATTGACGACCTCAGCAAAACTGGAAATGCTCCCGTTAGGAAGGGTGATCAGTCATTGTAGGGCGGGGCCAGACAGAGTGGACCCGAAGCCTTTGCAGAGATAAGCTTCTCTCATTTCTCGCGGGACGGGAATGGTCATCATTCTTTGTTGTACTGAGCGATGTGCTCATCTGGATCCGTCGTCCCGTCATACAACTTCATATTAGGAGTGGAGAATCTTTTGGGGATGTCCACGACGTCGATGCACTCTGAATATGGTGAATCTGCATAGCTGTTGGGCAAGGCTTCCTTCATCGGGGTCGGGACGCCTGGAATTTTGTTGATGAGGGACTGCAACATCGGGACCTTCTGCTCTAGGTGATGGTACGCCTCTGGGACGGGAGGCGTCGCCTGTGAAAGATTGGCAGGGACGCTTTGATTGGGCGTCCTGAAAGTGACGGAACGTCCAGGCGTGTTGTTGACTAGCATGTCCCTGTTGGAATTGAGTCTTCTAGGTGCTGAAGGAGGAGTCGTTGCGGGATGAAACGCCGGTGACGATCTGATTGGGGTGGTCGTCACCACGTCCAAAACCTCAAAGGTGGCAGCAGGGGCCACGAGGGGCGTCTGCTCAGCCCTAGTAACATTTGGCCGAAGAGGTGGTAAGTCCACCACCTGTTCCAGTATGGGTGAACCGGCTGACAGCAGGCGTCCGTAGTCGTCAGGGACGGTTGTAACCAGATGATGAGGTTGGGGTGATGGAGCGCGTTCTTCCAGGCTGAGGCGACGAGACACTTCACTGGTGTCGCGCCGATAGACAGATTTGGAATTCGAGGCAATGGACGACACAGATTGGATTTGAGAGCGCAGGGCGTCATTCTTGCGTTGCAGGATTGCCATCTTTTCTTTCAGGGAATCCATTTCAGAGACGCGAGCTTTCAATGCGTCCATCTCGGCCAGTCGTCCGGCCATCATGTCGAACCTCTGATTGATTTCAGCGAGACTGGTAGCTTGATTTTCCATGGGAGTTTGTTTTGTGAAAGTAGTGATTATGTGATTTATTTGAGGCTATTTCAGAATCGTAGGCCCAACGGTGGGCGCCAAATTGTTTTGGACGAATTTAATATGGACGGGCAATTCGTCGAAGTGAGATTGTAAGGCCAACAATTCAATAACCTCGATTTGATAAACAATAAAATAATAAATGAATACAGTCGAGTATAATAGCAATGAGTAAGTAATAGCAAAAATGCCGTAAAAAATACAATGAACTGAGCTAGGTATTTATACCCTTTTATGCACGCCTTGTAGCCATTATGTTAACCTAACAATAATCCCTAAACGGCTAAGAATTAAACAAACTACCTCCTAAAAACTAGGCGTCCAACTCCATCCATACTTGGACTTAGTCTTCCATTCACACACGTCTTGGATCACGTGCTGTAGGCGTGCCAGTATGCCCGTTATGTTAATGAAGAAAATGGGCCATCAAATCGTCACGTGAGGACTGAATTTAGCCCACAATAATTTACGAGACATTTTATAAGCTCGTTTCATCTGTAACTTAGTATTGATACGAAGCTTGCCTTGTGTTTCTAGAACCCGCAACAAAAGGCATCACTAATTGCGGCAATAGTAACAGTAAGAAATGATAAAAAGTTTACAAATAATTGTAAGACCTTTTTTGATCGATTTATTCGCTTGCGATGCGTACAACTTTCTCATAGGTATCCGCAAACTTTAGGATATACATTTCACTTTAAAGTACCAGAATACCAATGAGTTGTCCATGATACCTCTAGTATTCTTCCTTAACTATGTAAAACAATCTTTTAGTATGGTTTCGCTTTACAGTACATACTTTAATTTTCATAACTTTAGGCCATTTTTTCATACTGATGCAAAATTTTTAATAAAGTTTTAATTATTGAAAAGAAGACTTTAGATTTCAGTTATTCATAAAGTAAGTTGATGAATTGTAAACCATTGGGAGAATTGATCACCGACTGATACGAAATTCAAGTTGATCTATCGTCTGAGTCAGATTTTCAGGATGAAATTTTCTGCACAAATCCAAATAGATGGTGCTTATATGATAATGTATTAGATTTTTATTTTATCTATCTTACTACATAGAGTCACAAGGGGCATTAATATAAATACAATTCGATTCCCGGATCTCAACGATTGGTAACTGTTGTGGGGTAAAATTTACGCTTTACCATGTTGATTATTTGGTGAGCTATGAAAGGAGAATAAAAAAGAAGCATGGATTGATGACATGACACTTTCAACCGACACCCAGATTTGTGACACCTCAGCAGTCCGTTTTGACATCTTAGAACACTAGTTTTTGTGACCCGTGCAAAAATGCACGGGGAAGTAAAGTGGGCCAAATATATTAATAATGATTCAAGTAAATAATATCAATATTATTAATATTATCTTCTTTAAAGTTAATAAGAAATAATAAATTATCGATTTTAGAAAATATAAACAACGCAACTTAATTTAAGTTTGAAAAGATTGTATCAGTGTGCCCATTAATTAAATAATAAGAAATTCAATTCATTTCATTTACGAAAATATAAACAAAGGTTAAGGTTAATGAATTGGAAATAAAGTTTCATAATTTGAAACTGGTAACACAAACTCTAACAAAATAAGGATGGGTAAGAGTTAAAAAGGTCGGTTTTGATTTCATGAAATAATATCTAAAAAAACAAAATCTTTTTATTGTAGTTTTCTGTGACGAAAGAAGGTGAATTATTGTAATCAATCTGTTATATACATATAGCTAATAATATTAATGTGATAAAGCCGAAACTAATGTAAACTAAATTATCATTAAACTTAAATGAATTGGCTTATAATATCTTATAGATACATTAATTATTAATCTTAATCAGTTTTACATCTTAAAAAGCTCATAACCGCACATACGTTAGAAGTTTAGTTTATTAAATTAGGATGTTATTCAAATATAAGATCGTGCATAAAAATATGTAGATGTTACATGATTAATTCCTTAAGATATTATTCCATAATTTATACCTAAATGGTTAAGTTTTTTTTTATTTTAAAAAAAAGCCGTAATCTATATATATATATACTACAACTAACCAAAAAAAAACGCATATACTTAATTTTAGAAAGAAAATATTTTTGCAATTATGTTTTTGACATAGTGGCAACTATAAGCGTTGATATAGGGGTTAGTTGGCAAAGAAAAAACTTTTCCCAAAATGAAAGATTAATTATAGGTTTGTAAATCTTTTAAAATTAGCAGTTTTTTAAAAGTATCATATCAAATATAAGATCGTGCAAATAATATATAGATGTTATACGATTAGATCCTTAAGATATTCTTTCATAATTTATACCTTTTCATGGTTAAGTTTTTTGTTTATTTTTTTAAAAAAACGGTAATATATATACATGTATCTTTTTAAATATCTATATATAGATAGTTATTTTCAAATTATTTTGTTCCAAAGTAAATGTAGATTTCCTATGTATCCTATATTTATATGATAGTAAACAAAACAAAATGATATCCTTCCTGTTATATAATTTTAAAAATAAGGTTTTTTTAAATCTTAGACCTACAAAGTTTTCGTATCTCTATTATATAGCGGATCAATACTACAACTAACAAAAAAACCCACATACTTAATTTTGGTAAGTTTTCGTATCTATTGATATAGGGGTTAGTTGAAAATGAAAAATCTTTTCCCAAAAGGAAGGATTAATTACAGGGTTGTAAATCTTTTAAAATTAGCAGTTTTAATTAATTAATTGAAAGATAATATCGTGATAGATAATACCTAAATGGTTAATACTTTAATTTTCCATTATATAGACGCTACATGATTAAATCGTTAAGATATTATTCCATAATTAATATCTAAATGGTTAAGTTTTTTCTTTAGTTTTTATAAAATAACTAATATATATATATATATATATATATATAGTTATTTTTAACTCATTTTATTCCAAGATAAATGATGATTTTCAAGTGATTCTTATTTGTATGATATTTAATAGAATATAATGATATCGTTGCTGTTTAATAAATTTAAAAAATAAGGGTTATCAAAATATAATTCTCACACAGTTTTCTTATATTTATAAAATGACTCAAACAAATGCTTTTTAGCGCTTTTGAAAAATAACTATATATATCAATTAACTAACACTTAAATTAAATGCAGTTAATTATAATTTTATAATCATTAGTTCCTCTTTTCATGAATAAGAATTGCAAAAATTAAACATAATAAATATTTTTGTGGAAGTGTTATTTTAGGTGTTAGTTGCAAATGAAGTTCAATCTTCCATAGTGAAGGTTTTTTTTTTGTTTTTTCCCATTTTATTATAAGCATTTTTGAAATTAATCAACAAAAATAAAAACGTGCATTAATACCAAAATGAGTAACTGCTTCTATATCTTCAGTTATTATTCCAAATTTTATAATCTCCCACTTACCAAAATTATAGTGGATTCAAATTACCTTCCATTAATATTAAAGAAATTTTGGTGAAAATGAACTAAATTATTGATATGAGTACAATTTTAAATGAGTATTGTCATTTCAAAATCAAATTTTTTTGAACTATTTCAATCAAAGTTTTCAAATTTTGTTCGTATGAAAGAAAACCTATTTGATATGGTTTGTTAATTTAAAAGTATATTTTTAATTTGATGTATGTGTTGTTGGTAAAAATAATTATAACTATTCGACACCCATGTATCTGTCCTTTAATTAGAGATTAAAAACCCAAAAAATTACCCCCCAAAATAATAAATATAATTATTTAAAACAAATACAATCCTTAATAATACGTTACTTAATGTTTCCAAAAGTTTAAGTTTATATGATTGTATATTAAACAAACCCTTTGTTGAACAAAATAACTAAGGAAATAATTTAGAAGCATCAGGTTAGACCGACATTTTGATTCATTAAAACAACCAATTTGTTCTATAAAAAATTGTGTGCTACTTTATAAATTACCTATACTAACCCACCTCACATTCGAAATTTATATATAATTTTTTTTGAAAAAATGTATAGTTAATAAAAAAACCACTGTCAATTTATACATAAACAAATTATAATCCCTGGTATAATTACGAAAACGATATCGATGAATCAAATTGGTCCATTGATTCTACAAACAAAGCCAACTAATAATAAAGTGTAAATTATTAAATAAACTAAGAAACACACTAATAAAGTGTAAATGATTAAATGTTTTCTACACCAAAAAAGTTTTAAAATGATATAAGCTATAACAGTGTTTCATGCCAAATACACCATTTTACTTCATAGGATTTGGCTCCGTCTTGACGGCCTTCAATTTCTTGTTGGTCGTGGATAGTTGACCTTCATTGAAGGATGAGTCAAAATCATCTTCTAGGTTAACTGCACCAACCAAAGTCCTTTTGTTGGGTGTCAATACAGGTTGGTCAATGCCACTGTCAGGAGTTTCATCGAATGTCTCCTAAGATGTGAAATAACAATTATTTAAATAATTGTATAAATAAGATAACATCATGATATTAGAATCATATAATAGTATGTACCTTAGAAGCTCCATCAACTTCCTTCACACTCTCAACTTCAATCACGACCTTTAACTCATTGTCAGACTATTAAAGAGGTAATTCAAACACAATTACATAACAAATATAAAAGAATGACTAATGTAGTAAGGGAACCAATTTAAAATTTGGGTTATACCTGTTGTTTGAGATACAAACCCCTGAATTTGTCTATCGTGGGTTGGTCATCACAGGTGCTAACAACTGTGTAAGTTGTTGTTTCCCATTTAGAATTGCTTTTAGAGGGAATTTCAACTTTAAATAATAATTTCCTCCCTATAAGCTGATTCAATACTTCTGGAAAACCATACTTATCACCTTTCTGAAAAACAAATAATTTAATAGTCAATTATATTCATATTTTAATTGTCAATTCAATAATGATAAACGATTTATATAAATATATAAAGCTAAAATATGAAAATCAAATATATATAAATATACAAATTGAATATAAAATTACCTTTTCCTGTTCCTCTAACAAATCTGCAGCACTTTTTTTAATTTCCGTAACAACTTCCCGCTCAAACATAATGAAGGAAGTGTCACGTGTCTCATCCGCAACAAATAACTTCCACCTATACCTATGCATTGGCACGAAAAGTATTTAAAAGTGAATTAACATAAACATTAGTTAATTAAATTTATTGCTAATATATAAAACTTATATAGTTCTAATTAGGTACCTCGGTGTTGTCAATTTCAAGATTTTGTTTTCCTTCTTACACTTGATAATGTTGCCTTCCTTCTTCACCCCACTCAAACACTTAGGACATGATTCATAATACCAATTGTTTTCAACATCCAAATCTTCAATAGTTGCAAGGCATAGACACAATCCAGTCTATATTTCAAAAAAAATATATTAATAATCTGTAAAAACAATAACTTTTGATCATATAATTTAATTGACATTTAAAAACCTATGATAAAATAGTAGGACCTTTTCGCATGCAACTAAATCAAGTAAGTCTTTTATGAGTTCCTCTATCAAGAACTCATTAGTCTCGGAAGATACACGACTTTGAAGATGTGTCAACCCTTTAGAGTTAGATGATTCCCTCTTACCAATTATCCTACAAATCATAACAAACATTGTAAGCTTTATAATAATTGATTCACGAAGCATAAAATTACTAATGATTTAAATATTTATTTTAAATTTTAACAAATAAGGTTAACACACAATGAAACAATCTAAATGAAAAAAATAACACATACCCTACATAATATTATAACTAACTTTCATATTTTATGATTATTGTTAAATACAGTGGTTCACAACGAAAATTTATACGGTCCAATAATATGAAGAGGCTTTATTATTAAGTCGTTAATTCAATATGTTACGTTTAATATTTATCAATAAACTAAATATATATAAAAAAAGTAAAATCAAACGTTTTCTTAAAATATATACCGAGAATATTATGTTTCAGTTTTTTTATTATATTTGGATACAAAAGATTTGATAATAAGTCGGAAAAAAGGTTGAAATTAAAAGGATTAAAAAAACATTATATTATTAGGAAAGTTTAGGATATTTATTTAAGTTATAACATTATATTCAGAAAAGTAAATAAAATAATATTAGTATTTATCAAATTTATTTTTGGGTTTCATACAAAAGGTTTTATTAAATCTTTAATAGAAAGTAACAGTAAGTAGTAAGTTATCTATAAAAACTACAAAAACATAAAATGCAATAATATAATATTCTATACGTATGGTTTTAATTTTTGGTTTTGTCTTAAGTTTCATACCTTGAACTGAAAACATTTATTTCTAGAGTGTCTGGATTCACAAGCAAACGGGTAATATTCCATGAATTTTGAACACGTACTTCACCTAAGAGAACAACAATAATTAGTTAAGTAATTAGATTGAAGCACATAAACCATATATTATTTTCTAATTAAACTAATTGGCATTCATACTTTATTTTGTCTTCGTAAATTACCTTGATAAGAAACCCTTTTACCAAATTGTATGACAACAATGAATGGAAATGCATCTCTTTGGTTTGCCAGTAACGCTGTTATCTCATCCGCGTAATCTCCCCAAAGTACACATGTCATGCTTTGGTTCCTTTTTAAGCATAACCATTTATTAGCATGTGAAGAATTCCATTAACATAATATAGAAATATCAAATAACTTGGTAAATACAAAGATAAAAAGACATTACTCATTGTTGGCCAACTCTAAAGTCATACACTTTGACGCTTTTGTCGGAACAATAGCGCTATATCCAGTCAACTCACCGATTACATCTGCAATAAAAAGGTTGTCACATAACATTACTATAATTTACTAACCCAATTCAACTATAAAAATATTGTAATATACTACCTATATAATAAACATCTGAAATTTTCTTGGAGAGGATGTCTTCAAAGGGAATAAATTCGAAACCATATAGCGGAATGGAATTATCTTCTAACTTCTTAATGGTAGTTGAATAGTTAAACGAAATCTTGCAACTATGTCTTGTTATTTGCTCCAGTCCAGTGCTCTCGAGAATAAGAAATTTGGATATTTCTCGAACTTCTCCCTCAACAATCATGGTCTTGAATTCATTGATCAAATTCTTACGACAATAAGCTTGAATCCTGTCACCCAAAAATTAAATAAAAAACCGTTTAGATCAACAATCTATTTTTAAATAAGTAGAAATTAATGTAATGGTAACTAAAGCTGTACTTTCATTTTTGTCAACTAAGACCATTTCAATAGAATTTACTTCAGAAGGGGTTGTTTTGTCATTCCTTTCCCAAACTCGTACTATTCGAACCCTAATGCTGCAAAAAAAATTCCCTATCGTAATGTCACTGACATTGATCATTTGGCATTGACGATCCATTGCTTGTTATTTTGATATAACCTAGATTAGTGTTTGGTAAATTTATTATACTGTTGCTAAAAGTGAAATTCAATTGTCCTATTTATACAATATACCCTACTAACAATTAGCAAAATGGCAATAATATCTACATTAATTTAGGAAATGATAAATGTACTGGTTTTAACAAATAGAAATACTATAAGAAATGATTTTATTCTATTTTAATGCTAAATAGGGTACACGTTTAATTGGAATAAATATCATGTCAATATGATTTGGATACCAATAACAATACATAATTAGCCAACACATTCCCTAAATTTAAGAAGATTTGATTGTAGTAATGTCTATGAAACGTGATAGTATATTTAATTATGGATTTAAAAAAAATATGATCCCTACATTTATGGAACATTTGATGTGTTATGCACAATACATGATTTCATGAAAACGAATACCTTAATTTAAGGGTTTATTTTCCGAAATTAATATAATTCACATCTGATAGTATTGCTAAAACATATATACTTCTTATTAGGTAATAACTATAAATATGGTCATCAAATATAATCCATTTATATTATTTTTATTAAGATTAACCTAAGCTGTCATTTAGGTTTCCTATAACAGGATAAACATATCTTTGACTTATCAGTTAAAGATAGTAGACATTTAGGAATTTTCAAAATTATAAAGTGAAAACAAATCATCCCTAAAATAAAGCTATTTCACGAAATGTATTGGTTTTATTCTGGGTAAACCATCGAAATGAACACAATATTGATCATTGAAAATTTCCTTATTTGGCGGAATTTTCCTAAAAATATTGTAATTAGATTGATTTTAGTGTAGTGTCAAACAATCTAAACTCATAAATATCTCAATCGAATTTTGAGATTTATTTTCCAACAATCATTTTGTTAAAACCGAATTATAATCATATGGAATAATAATTGAAATCTATATATGATAAAAATTATGAATGCAAACAACCCGTTAGTTATTTTGAAAAAAATCCACTAATTTAGGAATAGATTAAGTGGGTAATTCATATAGCAAGCAACCGATTTTATTTAGGAATATGATGCTCTTCTAGCGTTTTTATTTAGGAAGATAATGAAAAAAAAAAAAATCTTTTCCTTAATTAAAGCAATCAACCTATATGTGGTTTTGGTAAGTCCACTAATTTAGGAATAGATTAAGGATTTGAATTTTATTTTATTGAGTACCATTTAATTTAAGCAATCAACCGAATCAAATTTTCATTGTTACTGAAAATAAAGCCACACTTAATTAGCTAATATTTAAGAAGATATTAAAAGTCAAACGCTAATTTAGGCATAGATAAAGGGCATTATTTTCGAAAATTTGGGAATAGATTAAGGATTTGAATTTCATTTAATTGAGTACCATTTAATTTAAGCAATCAACCGAATCAAATTTTCATTGTTATTGAAAATAAAGCCACACTTAATTAGCTAATATTTAAGAAGATATTAAAAGTCAAACACTAATTTAGGCATAGATAAAGGGCATTATTTTAGGAAATTTGTATTCCTTTAAGTAAGGGAAATCGAGGGCTAATTACACGGAATTATTATTAAAAAAATGCAAAATAACACCAATTTGACACGTATATTTTTTAACTGGTTTAATGCATTTTAAAAAAAGGTAAAACATCTTTGGCTGACACATGGCGACTTAAACGCAAGATTGCATGAGAGATCAAGGTTTGCTTTGGATTAATCTAATGACGACACGTGGCGAAAACCATTTTACTTTAATGTTATATATAGATGTCAAATTGACTAAGTCCAACATCTCAGCAGCTAGTCAGTCAAACATCCACAAGATGAGGAGGTAGTTGCATGATCTTCTCAACAAACAAAGACCAAGTCTGTAAGGTGTCAGCAGTCCAGCAATTTGACTAAGTCCAGGGTGTCGACATCCAACCAGTCAACGTCTCACAGAACAAGGAGGTTGTTGAGATATTTCCTCAACAAACTCTAACTTCCTAATGGCTAGTTTAGGTGCCTATAAAAGGAGATGTAATTCATTGTTTATTCATTCATTCACTCCCTCTCACTCCAAAACATCTATGTACTCACTTCACTTATTATACTCTCTTTCTTATTCTTTTTATATCATTCGTTTTTCATATTATATTTTATTTGTTTTGCTACGTTAATTTTAAACTTATTTCACCCGTCGACGTCCGACCCGTCGACGTCTGACGCCTCCGACCCGTCGACGTCTGACGCCTCCGACCCGTCGACGTCCGACGCCTCCGACCCGTCGACGTCCGACGCCTTCGACCCGCCGACGTCCGACGCCTCGACCCGTCGACGGCCGACGCCTCCGACCCGTCGACGGCCAACGCCTCGACCCGCAGACGTCCGACGCCTCTGTCCCGTAGACGGCCGATGCCTCTGACTCGTCGACGGCAGACTCCTCCGACCCGTCGATGTCCGACGCCTCTGTCCCGTAGACGTCCCACGCCTCTGACCCGTCGACGTCCGACCCTGTCGTCCTACATCGTCGTCAAACACTTCCAAGACGTCGTACAAGAAGTCGTCCCGACGGACCACCTTGACGTCGTCCTAGTAGACGGACCATTTTCAATCCGTCGGCCCGACCATCGACTAAGCAGTTAGTTAGTTTGTCATCTCATTTCTATCTCCAATTAGTTACGGTGACATCCTCTATTATTTCCTCATTGTTCATTATCTTTAATACTATTTTTCTATCATTTTATGATTTAATCGTTGACCCCTTTTTCTATTGACAAATTGAGTACTTGACGAAATTTGTCCAAAACAGTAACAATAATTGAGACATAGATGTAATTGATAAGTTGGCTAATATTTAAAAGGACATATTGATAGGAATAATCGCACCTTTAATCGGTCTTACACACCTAGTAACACATTTAATTAATCCAGGTATAATCCGACTTTTGACCCACATACTCTCTCCTTGATACCGAATGATGGCAACATGTTTGACCATACTAATTACCGTTGATTTTTTTAATAAAAAAAGGAAAACCCCTTCCCTCCCCAACCAACCTCTCACCCCCTCCCTCCCCTCCCCCCACCATTGCCACCCCCTTCCCTCCCCTCCCCCAACGCTGCCACCCCTCCCCTCCCCCCACCTCTACCACCCTCCCCACCCCCCAAAACCCTCCCCAACCCCGTTTCCTTTCCCCTGCCACCCTCCCCCTCCCCCGTCTTCAGCTTTCCCACCCCCCTAAACCCTCCCCAACCCCGTCCCCTTCCCCTGCCACCCTCCCCCTCCCCCGTAACAGACCCCCTAAACCCCTCCCCTAAAACCGCCACCCCACACCTCGGAAACCACCCCCTAAATCACCACCCCTCTCTCAACTTCCTGTTATTCTCTTCCCTTCCCCCTGTTTCTGTTTTTCTTTTTCTTTAAGTCACGCCGGAAAACACTTGCAGGGGGAGGGGCAGTGATTTTAGGGTGAGTGTGGTGCTGACGGAAGGGAAAGAACTTGGTCGCCGGTGATGCAGCGTGGTTTCCGGTGGGGTGGTAGCAGTGACAGAAAGGGAAGGGGAGGTAGCAGTGGGGGGAAGGTGAGGGGAGGGGGGTTTTATGTTTTTTTTTATAATTAAATCTGATTTAAAACTTTAATTAAAAATATAAGTTTATAATATACTTAATTAGATATTAATTATGTAATTAGGAGGATTACCCATGATTGTAGGTCACCAATAGGTGAGGAACCAATGAGAGAATATGGGGGTCAAAGGTGGGATTATTGCTGGATTAATTGAAGGTGGTACCAATGGTGGAATACCGAGCAAATGTGGGTTCCTATCAATTTTTCCTATTTAAAAAGGTTGAGGTCAATCACACAATTAATTTACTATTGTCAACCTCAAAATCTCTATTGGGTCGGGTTTTCCATTAGAAAATTCTGCCCAAAGCCGGATATTGCTATATTTTCATATGATTAACGCATTAACCTATTCGATAAAATATGGCTTTTTTTTTTGGACTTGGTTGATCGAAATCAATTCTAGTTGAGATTCATTATTTCAGTTTAGTTTAGTTCGACTCAATACACTTCAGTTCAGCTCTGTAGGAATATAAGGCTTTAAAACCTCACTCTTGATTTTCCGAAAAGTCCGGGGGATGCTTTTTCTTGGGCATTCTACCATACACACGTTCATGCCGCTCACTCGGATCGCGACGGGCAGGGAGCTGAACTGAGATTTATTTTCCGACCAGTGCATGGTGTTTTCACGGGTTGTAACGTTTTGGATCCAAAACGTTTGAGTTACCCGTTACAATACTTATGAAAACCCTTGATTTCCTCTAGCGTTTATTGCCTTGCGGAATGGGTTTGATCTTTTTCTATAAAACCGGATCCCTTGTCCTTCAGTTGAACATCCGAATATGCTCTCTTCTTTTCTATTTCTCCTTCACTTCTTCCCATTGGTGCAATTCTCTAAAACCTACATTGTTAGTGGTGACTTTTTATAGGCTAAGAGTTTAACCTTGGGTTACAACCCTCTCCCTTTCAAATGTATTGTATGTTCCTACTATTCGTTACAACCTAGTGTTAGGTGTCTTATCAAACAAAGTTGGTTTGAATTTTTTATTTAGGCTGACAAAGTGTAATGACTCACTGTGGGGAATTTGTGCGGAAGAGGTATCTTAGTGAGGGTTTATTGTTTTACTTGTTGCCTCTAATGTTTAAATTGCTAATAACAAAATTGTTTCTGGTTCCGTTGATATTGCCGAGTCTTTAAATTTATGGCATGGTAGATTAAGATATGTGAATGTTGCTTCCATTAAAAGACTAAGGAATTTAGCTTTAATCCTTAATATGTTTGCGACAGAGTTTTCTAAGTGGCCATTTTGTGTAGAAGAAAAATTTGCCAAGAAATCTTGCAAAATTGTGACTCAACTTGTAGCATACAGACTTTGTTGATTTTCACTAGAAGTAGTACAGGAGGAAAGTTGTGGTTCATCCCTTTTGTCGATGAATTTTCGAGGTAGAATAGATATACCATCTTAAAACCAAGAGAGAGACAGGGGATACTTTTATAAAGCATAAGGCTGAATTAGAAAACCAAGTTGATAGCAAGATAAACAGGGGTAGGTCTGATAGGGGTAGAGAGTATGATAAAAACCTCCTTGAATGATGACCATTGTGAGAAATTGGGTATTATGAAATTAGTGGCCCTTATGCACCCTAACAAATTGTATAGATTAACGGAAAAATAGCTCCTTCAAGAATATGATGAAGAAAAAATTGAATGGATAATTCAAACTAGAGCCATTCTACCAAGAATAATCCCAACTATGAGTTATTCCTTTATAATCCCAACTATGAAAGAGGTCCGCTGCAAATAGACCGTGACTTGAAGGGAACCTGTTTAACAGGTTAAAAATGCCACATGTAATACTTTTATTGGTTGTTTACAATTATTTTGCTTTTTGTTTTTTTTTAATTCCCGCCCTTAGCCCTTCCTTCCCCATATCACTACCACCATGAAACTTCTTCCCTCACCCCAGTAACACCCACGACCACCCAAACCCACACCCAAACCCCCACCCCCACCCCCACCCATCCCCAACCATAAAATTGGGTTTTATTGCCACCTTAAAAATAGTGGACTTGATCACTCAAAAAGACAACAAAATCATTTTTTCCAGCTAATTCAAGATAATCAATCAATTTAAGACATTACCCATTATTGATTTCTGTATTTTAAAAAGGAATGGCGTCTGCAAGAGTTTAAGTTGTGTTGGGTGTATGTGAAAAGTAGTTGAACAAACAAAGGAAATATGAAAAGATATAAACTTTTAAACACTTTGAGAAAGAGAGAACAGAGAAGTTGATGAGAGAGAGTGGAGGAATCAGAGTATATGAAGATGGAGGAAGAAGGCAAATTACAGGAATAGTTTGCGTAAGGAGTGACAAATACAAACAAGAAACAGAGAGAAATTAGGAGGTGTTGTTTAATAATTAATAAAATGGTTTGGTGACCATCCCTCTGTTATATAGGTGAATATTTTTCTGGGTTTAATAAAAACAGAGAGCTTTATTCCAGATTTGCTTAGGAAGAGGAGGGATTCGCTTGTATTGTAAAACTTGGTTTACAGAGAGAGGGATTAGGGGGAGAAAGGTCTGAGATTGTAGTTTCATCCATGAGCGGATACGGTGGAATTGCATCTCTGATTTCATCCTTCAAACAGAATAACATGGTCAGTTGAGAGTTTTAGATCTCTTTGTTATCTTAAAATGTGATTCTCACAACCGAATGTGATTCTCATGCATAGTTTGGATTATTCTAGTCAATTTTTCCTATGATGAATGCTATACTTCTAAGTTTTATGTTGCCTGATGAAATGAGGGAAGTAGTTCTTTCAGCTTCCAGGTTCTTAACCGAGTGCCTCACATATAGTTGAATAAGACTCCTTATAAAATGTGAAAGGGGTATCCTCCTAACTTGAGTTTTCTTAGAGCATGGGGGCGTCTAGCTAAAGTTAGGTCATCTGAATATGAGAAGTCAAATATTGGACAATACCTTTGATGTTGTGTTTACACGCTATGCGCATGTTTTTAATAAATTTATCACTTGAAATGCAGATATCTCTATGAGCATAGAGATACCGAGTTTTTTGAACATCTTTAATAAAAGGGTGATTTTGGATCTTTGCCTTCTTGTTCTTCTCCTGCTATTGATTTCCTTACTTTCTCTACTAATATTGCGGATTTACCTACTAATAATATTCGTGTTGATTTAACTTTAAGTAGTATTTTTAGTTGATTTGCATGCTAGTAGTTCTTCTCTTATATATGAGCCTAAGAGAAGTAAATGACCATGAGTAGCAAAAGACTTTGATTAAGTTTTTTTCACTGCTTTTATATATGTGAGCTCATGTATTGACATGTTGGGTGATGAAGTAGTTTATCCTTTTATGATAGAAGAGGACGCAAAGACTTTTGAAGACGCAATGAGTTTTGTGGATGTTAGAAATAAAGAGGTTGTTAAGAAGGAGTTAGATTTCATGGTGTCCGATTCCACTTGAGATTTAACTGTCTTACCTAAAGGGTCAAAGAAAATAGACAATAAATGGATCATTAAAGAGAAGTTGAGACCTAATGGGACAATCGAGAGGTTTAAAAGCCAGAGCTGTCACAAGGGATTTTACCCAATGGAAAGGCCTAGAGTAATTTGACACCTATTCTCCTATGACTAAGATAACCACTATTAGGATCCTGCTTGCTCTTCCTGTTATTCATGATTTAGTTATACACCATATGGATGTTAAGACTTCTTTCTTAACTGGTTACCTAGAGGAGGTGATTTACATGTCTAAATATGAAGGTTTCGTGGTTGAAGGTCAAGAAGATAAAGAGTGTAAGTTGAAGAAGTCCTTGTATGTTCTTAAATAAACACCAAAATAATGGTATGAAATATTAACAACATTGTTGTGTCAAATGGCTTCACTGTCAACAACTCTAACTCTTGCGTCTATTCAAAACTAGATATTGTGTTATTATATGCCTTTATGTGGAGGACATGATGATTTTCGGTAACAATTCATAGATTGTTAATGATATAAACTTTACTTTTGTTTTCAAGTTTGAGATGAAGGATTTGGGAGAAGTTGATGTGATTATAGGAGTAAGACTCAAGAAAAACTTTGGTCGCATTTCCCTTAATCGGTCTCATTATGTGAAAAAGGTACTTACAAAGTTCAGCTCCTTTAATGTTGTTCTAATTAGCACTCCCAAGAACTTAGGTGTTAGTGTCTCTCAAAGTGAATTAATATGCAAAAATTATAGGTAATTTGATGTGCCTCATGAATTATACTCGACCCGATATTGCTTATCCAGTGATTAGACTGAGTCGTTATACACATAACCCTAGTAATGTTATCTTAGATAGCTTAAAGGAATTGTTACTTTATGTTTGCATTATTCTAAATTCCTTTGTACTTCAAGGATTTTGTGTGATGCTATATTGTGGATGTCTTCAGAATAGACTTGCATAGCACGTTCCACCATGGAGTCTGAGTTCATTGTTATCTAGTTGGCAGTGCAAGAAGCTACAAGGTTGAGAAATCTATATTCTATATGTCTTTTTAGGGGGACAGGCGGCATATGTCTCTCTTCCTTGTGATTCTCAAGCAGCCATGGAGTCGCTAAAAAAGACACACATACGGATCAGACATTGGGTTATTATTTAAACAACTCCTGAAAAATAGGGTGAATTCTTTGGACATGTGAGGTTCGAAAGAGAACTTGTTGATACTCTTACTAAGGGGTTATCAAGGAGAGTTGTCCTAGATGCATCGAGGAGGATGGGGCTAAGCCCATGAGTTGAAATTATGTGGTGGATACCTGTTTGTGGTCAAAGGAAGCCATAGAATCTTAACTTGTGCTACATTTTCCCATCTGTAGGCACGTGATAGTGCGTTAAACCCATAGCCTTTTTGGTGGTGCTATAGAGACGCACTTGATGAATTTACGTTGTGAGGTTGACCTGTAGTTCATAATGGTACATATCCCTTCAGGATGGTGTTATTGTAAGACACATGATGAACCATCTACGTAATTGTGGAGGTCTAGCCGCCTTCTATGAAAGACTAGAAGTCTTTATAGAAAATTTATGAGAGTAAAAGTGTGCGCATGGATACAAAGAGCTTGTGGTGTAACGCAAAAAGTTGCGCGATCTTAAGGTAGTTACGTGCTGTGGGGTTTTGAATGGAACTCCGGCGAGTGCAAGAGAAATTCACTCACTAGAAAGTAAAGTATTACCTCATTGCACTATGTATTAATTCATATCAAAATATATTGATATTTAAGTACATACCTTTCTTTACCTAGGATTTCTTTTTGCTTTCCATAGCCTGTGTAGAGGATTGTTAAAAATAAGGCTTTAAAAGTGAACTCTTGGTTTTCTCAAGAGTCTCATATCGTCCATGGAAGGGGATTATCCTTTGTTAATATAAACCCTCCCTTCATCTTGTGTTTGAATTGATATTATGTGCGGCTTTTGTGGTGGGGCTTCTAGTGCTTGGCTTACTACCACACACACACGTGCCGCCCGTCTAGACAGGGCGGGGTTCTGGAATTAGGATAGATAGATATATGAATTTAAGGTGAGCCAAACTCCATTTTTGGACTTGGATCGTGGTGCGTAGCAGGTAGTAATGCTTTTGATCCAAAACTATTAAGTTACTTATTTACCTTTCGTTTTGCGTCCGATTATACCTTCTTTCGCAGTTGCACATTCAACATACTCTCTTCTCTTCTTCTTTTCTTCTTGGGTTTGTGCATTCCTCCAACACTTATATTGTTAAATGGTGAATTTTTAGGATCGTTGTATTAACCTTGGGGAGCATTTCGACTAGTTACAATTACCACCATAGTCGGGACGTTATTGCTTTCAAGTTAGCTAGTGATCTCGTACTATGACACATACTTGAAACCAGGTTTAATCTAGTCATTGTAAAACTATTGTTCTAACATGCTTTATTATTAATTTCTATTCAGTTCAAATTATCAGTTTAGCTTCATTAATTTTAATTTAGCTCCATTTCGTCTACAAAAATAAAACCTAGGGCCTGAAATAAGTTTAGTTCAGTCTGCTCTATTTTTTTCGTGGAAAGAGTCACAAGAGGCAATAACATTTGTATGGGGCCTGCTTAGCAAACCACCACGTTCTGCTAACTTGCGTCAGACCTCCATGCTCTGCCACTCCACGTCAGAGCATACACGGCAAAACAGATCTCACAAGGCAGACCACTCTGAATACAAGCTCTAGACAGTGAATTAATAAAGGCCTTATTACCTTGGCCCACTTACAAAAGGAGCCCACTTACTTTACTAGGTCAGTCATAAGCCCATGTCTCATATAAATATGCATGCCCGTTCATGAGTAAGGTACGTACTATCAAACACTCACAAAATACTTGCACTTGGTACTCGTTTTTTCTCAACTAGAGACATTGTGTTCATCTTGGGCTGACTTAGGCATCGGAGGGGCGATCCTCGAAAATAACCCCCGAGGTGCACCTTGTTTTGCAGGTAACCACCACCACGAAGGAAGTTTGGGAGCCACGTTCCACCAAGTACCCACCACCACACTCACTGTAGCTGTCCAAGACAGAAACAATTTGGCGCTAGAAGAAGGGGAAGAGTAGAAAAGTTCAATCTACAACTTCGCAATAGTGGTTCCTTATACAACAACATCCGATTCCCACAGCTCAGAAGATGAAAGCTACTCTCAGTCAAGAGAAATGACCACCAGGTCAACAAGAAAAGGTAGCCCTGCTACCCACATTCAGGAAACTAGACAACCAAGCAGTTCCTTGGTCATGCCTACCCCTGAAGCACTCCAAGCAGCCATTATTGTACTGCAGTCTACTCAGCAGTACAAACAAAACATTGGAAGCCAGCCATATCAGAGGAGGAGGAGGATGAGGACCATGGTTCAGTTCGAAGACACTTGCAGCTGTCAACTGAAGAAGAGACAGCTACAGAAGAACCCATGTGTGGGTACAACAAGAGAGCTGAGACTCCAACCCCCACATCAGAGTATGGCTTATCCAGCCGCTCTGGGTAAGGGTATATCCGAAGAGGTTGGCAAGAGGATGAGTGGAACACTGAAATAATGCAGGAAGAACACCCTAATTACTTCACGGAATTAATACCTACTGAACATGTGGCATACTCCAGTCTGAGGTCTGTTCGCAGAGGAAATCCAGGGGGCATGTGAGGCCCAGGCATAGCGCAGGAGCTAAAGAGGCCCTGTCCATGCACATAGGCAGACCCCACAGAAGACATGTCAGTCAGAGGCTAGGACCAATACTGAGGAAGGATCTGGTGACAACGGAACCTCCTCAGACCTTAGAGGAATTATATCCTTCAGAGTTGGACCCAGGCCCTCTGTTGTTTCACCAGCATAGGAGATTAGGTCCCCCTCCAAATCCCCTTTCACACCCGAAATCATCGTATCTAGAGTGTCGAAGGCGAAGCTTCCGTCTAACCTCAAGTTTGAAGGGGAAGGGGACCCACAAGAACATGTGGCAGCTTTCAAAACCCACATGCAGCTGAGTAACTACAACGAAGCTACATGGTACAGACACTTCCCTGCCACCCTGGCAGGAATAGCCCAGAGCTGGTTTAGAACCATTCCACAAGGCACCACAGCCAACTTTGACGAGCTGAAGAAGAGGTTCAAAGAACATTTCTTCAGTGGAAGCAGGAGGAGTAAATTCACTCATGAATTGCTGCTGCTAAAGTAGAGTCCCAACGAGAGTCTGCGAGACTATGTCGAGGGATTCAACAAGGAACTGGTACACATTCCAGACCTAGAACAGAAACTGGCTCTGCATGCTATGAGGAACGCTCTGCCAGACACTAGCAAGTTCAGAGATGAGCTAAAGTGGGTCACAATGAAGGAGCTCAGTGAAGCCTTGGCCCTGGCGGAAAAGTACATCGCGGTCGCGGACTTCAACAAAGCCTTAACACTAGGAGCAGCCAAACCCGCCAAGCTAGAGACCAGGCAGAATGGACAACCCTTCATGGGTGGCAGATTGAATTTTGGAGGCCACAGGCCCCATCAGAACAGAGGCAGAGAAAAGCAAAAGGAAGCAGAAAGAGAAGTAGACCGGCTAAGGGCCCAAGAGAAATACAACAACTACAGCAACCTCAGCCTACCCAGGGCTGAGATATTTCTGACAAACAGAGACGATAGCAAATGGCACAAACCACCCCCTACCAAAAAGAGGTGCCTAGGCCCAAACATGGCAGAATTATGTGCTTTTCGTGAGGCCCCGGGCCACAACACCAAAGACTGCATCAGTCTGAAGAATGATCTAGAGAGTTTGATCAGAAGAGGATACTTCAAAGAATACCTGGCCTAGAACCAGGAAACTAAAGAGAAAAAACAGCAGAACGAAGGAACGAAACCGCAAGATAAGCGGGCCGAGATCAAAGAAGGGAAGAAGAAGACAATTTACGTCATATTCGGCAGCTCGAACTCAATGGGGGAGGAGAAGGCCCACCTGAAGCAGCTCACTCATCACAACCTCTACTCCATCGATCAGACAGAGTTAAGTCCAGACCTGCCTGACATGAAGTTCACCGCCGAAGACTGTAAAGGCATGAGTTTCCCACATTCAGACCCACTAGTAGTCACTCTGGATATCTGTAACACAGACGTGCAGAGAATATTGCTAGACGGTGGAAGTGCTGTGAAAATTCTGTATAAGGAAACCTTCGAAAAGATGGAACTGGAGCAATCATTGCTGAAGAGAGGGGGAACCCCCATTGTCTGGTTCACATGAAACTCCATCATCCCAGAGGGAAAGGTATACCTAGCTGTAACAGCAGAGGACCAGAGTGGAGTTAAGAGGACGGTGATGCAGGAATTCTTAGTGGTAGACCTCCCGTCACCGTACAACGCTCTAATGGGGAGGAAACTTATTGAAGCAGTGCAAGGGATCCCATCAACCCACCACCAGACCATGCTCTTCCTCAGCAAAACTGGTGAGGTAGGAAGGATGAGAGGAGTCCAGAAAGCAACCAGATCCTGTAGCCTGACAGCTCTGAAAAAGGACAAAAGACCTCCTCCCCTGACCACTTTGGATCCAGAAGGAAGAGGAGGAAAGAGAAGAAAAAAGGAAAGAAATCCCAGACCGAAGAAGTCAAAGGGGACAAGGCTGAAGAAGTCGGGCAGAAGGAAAAAGAGGAGAAAGCCGAAGAAGCCGAGAAAAAACAGAAAACACCATAAACATTAACGGTCGGCGAGGACGATGCTGGCCCAGAAACCACCTGTGAGACCAGAAAGCCCGAACCAGGGGAAGAGACCGAAGAGGTACTCTTGGGACCGGAGGGAGGCAGAGCAGTAAAGATAGGCACAGATCTGGACCCAGAAACCAGAATTAAACTGATCAGTCTGCTAAGAGAAAATGCAGACATATTCGCTTTCTCAGCAGCTGAAATGCCAGGGGTAGACCCCACCACCATTAATCACAAACTAAAAACTGTTGCATGACACAGACCGTGAAGTAGAAGAGGAGGAATTACTCAGCTGAGAAGAGTAAAGCCATTGAGGAAGAAGTGCATAAGCTGTTAGAAGCAGGGTTCATAGAGCCCTGCAAATACCTAGAGTGGATGGCTAACGTAGTAATGGTGAAGAAGGCAAATGGAAGCTGGAGGATGTGCATGGATTTCACAGACCTCAACAAGGCCTGTCCCAAAGACTGCTATCCACTGCCAAGAATCGATCAGCTGGTAGACTCCACCAGTGGTCACGCTCTACTCAGTTTCATGAACGCTTTTAGCGGGTATCATCATATTTTCATGGACCCCGCAGATAAAGAGAAGTAGGCATTCATTACCCCGATCGGGGTATTCTGCTACGTCATGATGCCATTTGGGCTAAAAAATGCAGGCGCCACCTACCAAAGGCTGATGGACCAGGTCTTCGCAGTGCACAGAGGAAGGAATCTAGAGGTGTACGTAGATGATGTCATCACCAAGAGTAGAAAAGAAGTAGACCACATAGCGGATCTGAAAGAGACCTTCGCAATCTCTGAGAGCACAGCATGAAACTGAACCCAAAAAAGTGCGTGTTCGGGGTACGGTCAGGGAAGTTCTTGTGCTACCTGGTCAGCGAAAGGGGAATCGATGCGAACCCTGATAAAGTGCAAGCAGCTATGGATCTGCTAGAACCCAAGAGCATCAGGGACATTCAAAGGCTGACGGGCAGGATGAGAGCCATGTCCAGATTCATAGCACAGTCTGCTGAGAAAGCCCTCCCATTCATCAAGGTTCTGAAAGGAAATAAGGAGTTCAAATGGGAGGCAGAGCAAAAAGAAGCATTTCAGAAGTTAAAATCACATCTGTCCAGTCAGCAAACATTGGCCAGACCCAAAATAGGAGAGGCACTCTTCTTATACATCGATGTCACCGCCGCAACTGTGAGCGCGGTCCTGCTGAAAGAGGATAACAAGAAACAGCAGCCAATACACTTCGTGAGCCACACGCTCACAGGCGCAGAAACACGGTATCCTCTGATAGAGAAGGCAGCCTATGATGTGGTGCTAGCCACAAGAAAGCTAAGGTTGTATTTTGATGCACACCCCGTCACTGTGCTGACAAATATGCCCTTAGAAAAAGCTATGGAGAAGGTGGACAAGTCAGGAAGGATCATGAACTGGCCCTTGAGCTGACGGGTTTCGGAATTAAATTCGCCCCTCGTACCACCATTAAAGCACAGGCTTTAGAAGACTTCCAAGAAGAGTGCTCGTACTAGGAGACATCCATAGAACCCAGAGCTTGGGAAGTCTTCACGGATGGGTCTGCAACCATCAACGGCTCAGGAGCAGGTGTGGTCATCAAAACCCCGGAAGGGAAAATCATTAAATATGCTCTGAAGTTCCTGTTCTCGGCAACCAATAATGTATCTGAGTATGAGGAGGCCATTGCTGGGCTACAGCTCTGCCAAACTCTAGAGGCTAAACACATCCACCTGAAAATTGACTCTCAGTTGGTAACCAACCAAGTCAAGGGGGAGTATGAGGTGAAAGAACCCACAATACAGAGCTACCTGGCCAGAATGAGGTCTCTGATTGCAAAATTTGAAAGCTTCAAGATCGAGCATGTATCCAGAGCATAGAACGCTCAAGCAGATGCATTGTCTAAACTGGGAAGCAGCAGTCTGCAGGAGTTGAATAGATCTGTTCTGGTAGAGGTCAGACCCATTAGTGCAATCTGCGAAGACACCGAGCGTGTCCTGGAACTGGAGGACATTCCAGAATGGATAAAGGAAATCGTTGAATACAAGCAGATTGGAACACTACCTGAGGGCAGAATGAGAGCCCAAAAACTGAGACTGACGGCATGCAGATACTGCCTGATTGGAGATGAGTTATACAGAAAGTCTTTCTCTACCCCTACTCAAATGTGTAGGACAGAGAGACGCGGACTACATACTAAGAGAGATCCATGAGGGACTTTGTGGACACCACATCGGGCCCAGATCCCTGGACCAAAAATCTCTCAGAACAGGGTACTACTGGCCCACAATGAAGGCAGACTCTAAAGCTCTAGTAAAGAAATGCGACAGTTGCCAAAGGTTTGCCCCGAACATCAAGGTGTCTGCAAATGATCTTATGCCCATCTACAACCCCATCCCATTCGCCCAATGGGGACTGGATATGCAGTTCGACAACATGCCACTCACAAAGAGGCTGGGGCAGTTTGGGATCAAATACGCTCTGTCTTCAGTCTGCAACCCTCAATGCAATGGTCAAGCTGAGGCTGCAAAAAAACAGATCCTGATAGGACTACAGAAGAAACTAGAAGAGCAAAAAGGCAAATGGCTGGAAGAGTTGCCCAACACTATATGGTCAATGAAAACCACTATCAAAAAGAGTTAACTGGGCAGACCCCCTTCCATCTTGTGTATGGCTCCGAAGCTGTCATACCGGTCGAGATCGGGTCCGAGAGCCTGAGGAGCAGTCTGTTCGAGCCAGGTCTGAATGACGAAGCTTTGAAAACCAACCTAGATCTGCTGGATGAGCACAGGAATGAAGCTAGACTCAGAATGGAAGCTTATAAAGCTAGAGTTAGCAGATACTATAATCGCAGAGTAAGGGCCAAACCCCTGGAAGTAGGAGATCTGGTGCTCAGAAACGCAGCAGCTGTGCATAAAGATAAATACATGGAAAGTTGTCTGCCAAGTGGGAAGGACCCTACCAGGTCAATGAAGAACTACAGCTAGGGAAATACAAGCTGAAGAGGATGGATGGGAGTGAACTGAAAAGCAACTGGAATGGCCGAATACTGAAAAAATACTTTGTGTAATTTGATTGTATAAAACAACTTACATGAATGAAAGGCTTTTGGGTCACACCTTTTGAGCTACACACTACTAATATTACATAAAACCCCCACCCCCCTCAGACTAAACACAATACAAAAATAATGACTACTATGAGGTTGGAAGAAAAAAAAAACTCCAGTCTGGCAGGGTGGGGCAAAAGCTGAGCCAAAACAGAGGATGAAAGAAGCCCGCTGAGAGCTGAAATTGCCCACGCAAAAAGGGAGTCGACTGTAAGATAAAAAACTCTTCAGAGCCCCCGAGGCCTACAGAGTTATCGGTTGTCGGCTCGACTTAGCGATGTCACAAACCTCTACCCCTAGTTCTGCAGGACCAGAGGTCCGAAAAGCAGTGAGGATAAGTCATAGACACATGAGAGGGATGGCAGAGTTCAAAAATAATGAAGCGTACCTAGACAAAAGGGCGTTGGTAAAGGGAATGCAGGGGCAGAACCCTCAAACTCCCCGAGACCACCGCAAGTTAGGGCGTCAAAATAACTTCGAATGCTCTGCTCACCGACAAATCACTCTTATATGTGAGACAGAGCAGATGAATAAAGGGCCCCTAAGGTCATAGTTTAATGCCCCAGGAGCCCATATCAAAAGCGACGGGCCATGCACCCCACCTGACCCAGTCTGCCTAAGATTAGGCAGGCAGGCAGTGAAAGGGATATGCATGCTCAGAAGCCGAGACTATGGCCCGCGAAGAGAGGTGTCGGGAGTACTTAGCTTCTACACTTAACAGATCACATGTCTAACATATTAGCCCGCCAACTAAAACAAGGGTAGAATGAAAGTACTTGGCGAAATTAAAAGCAAAAGGCAGACAAATCAGAGCGAAAGAGATACAAATACGAATACAAGAAGTACTAGCCGGAACAAGATAACTTCTATTCCTCAAAACATTGTACCTTACATAGAAAGTCCTGGTCAGAGACCAGACCAGAATGCTACGAATCTACTACAAAAAAGCGGCTACCTAAACAAAAGAAGGGAGCAATTAAAGATGAAAAACTATCGTTTGACTATTTAATTACAGATATTACAAAGGAAGTCAACTATGGACATCATCGGAGGCAAAAAGGAAAACTGCAGTCGATTCAGCACAGGCTCCCAGCTCATCCACCTCAGCAGCTCAGACAGAAGTCACAACAAGACTGAGGCGAAGAGTGAGATAGTCGCCCGAGTTTCTATTGTTCAGGAACAAAACTGCCATCCCCAGCGGAGCTCCAGTCAACTTGTTGCTTGGAGCACCCCTCCTATATAGGCAGAGAGTAGAGTAACTCCAAGTCCCTGAGCTCTTGGGTGGCAGGAGGGTCCATATGCACTCCGTTGTCGTAAGCCTCCTCGAATGCATCCCAGTTGAAAGAAGGTTGCAGATGCCAGAGGACCCGACGGACAGCAACCTTGCAATCTTCCCAGTATTTGTTCTGAAAGGCCTCCTCCATCTTTGCCACCGCCGTAATGGCCTCTTCAGAGGCCAGCTGAGCCTCCCTATCAGCCAAAACCTTGGAGAACTCGTCCCCAACTCAGACTCCCGCGCCTAAAGAGCCCATTCAGCCTCCTTGGCCTGCTGCTCCAACTTAGCTGAGCAGCCGTCATGGTAAGCTTCCACAGCAGAAAGATGACCCTTAAGCTGCTCCGGCTCCTTCATTGCAGCCTGCAGCTTGACCTCAGAGGACTGCAGCTTGGTCTCCGCTACGGAGGCACGAGCCGACGCCTCCTTCAGCTTGGAGGAGAGTCTTAAACGTTCAGCGGCAACCGCCTCTGACTGCTTCATCAACCCCTGCAAAATGTTGGTTGGAAGTCCGCAGAGCGTCCCGTTCTGCAGTCACGAGATCTCTCTCCTCAGCAGCAGCATCTAGCATGGACTGTTGGAGCATCTTGTTTGACTTCATAGACACATACTTCCTATTCAACTGCTCCAACTGAGTCCTAAGCTGGTGCAGCTCAGGGAGGTCTGCATCACACCTGCCCAATCCCAAGGCATGGCAGAACTCCATAATGAAAGCACTGGCCCGTGCAACCTGAACACAAGCAAAAAAGGTCAGATGACTCAGAAAGCAGCAAAGAGACTAAAAAGAATCACAGGAAGAGACAAGGGACTTACCAAGGGCACGTCCTGGACGACGTAGTCAGCAGAGAAACGGCTAGCCAGCAGCTTCAACCACTCGCTGGGATCAGGCAACGCCACTGGTGTCCGCTCTTGACCTTGCACCTCGCGTCGGTCGCCTGCCGATCCCCTCTGCAGAGAACCTAAGCCAAATGAAAGATTAGTAACATCCACATAAGGGAAAGAGCCAGTATTTAGACCAGGCAAGGGAAAGAGCCAAGGAAACGCACATGTGGCTGTCTGCTCGACCTCGACGTCGACCACCTAGGCAGGATCAGCAGGCAGGCGAGCCTTCTTCTTTGAGGGCCCCTCCTCATGGCCCTGTCCCTCTACAGGCCTCTTCTAGGAGTGTGAAGAGGACAAAGGGACAGATTAAGACGTTGCATCCGGTTCCTGCACTAACTCTGCAGAGACCTTTGGCTAGTCTGCAGTTTTGGCGAGGACCTAAGGGGCCCCAGCAGCCTGCGCCCGCTTGGCTCTCACCTCGCGCTGAATTAAAACAGAAAGTCAGCAAACAACAGGAAGCAAAAGGTCAAGTGGAAAGGAGAAGTATATTACTAACCAGGCGAGCCACCTGCTAAGGGGTCAAGACAACGGCCTGCTCCCTAAAGCCCCTAGGAGGAGGGGCTGACTTCCTCCCAGGAGGAGTGGACCTATGAGAAGAAGGAAATGCTACAGTCTCCGTAGCGGGGGACAAGGTGGAACTCATATGCTCCACCCTCTCATGCTGCAAAGGCTCCAACACCTCCTCCATCTGAGCTAGGGAGGACACAAGCACGCTCTGCCCAACAGGGTCTAAACAAAGAAATCAGCAAAGTTAGAGAAATGAAGGTAAGGAAAATGGAGGACGACAAGAGCAAAACGCACCTAACGCCGCCTGATCCTCCTCCATAGGCTGATGACCAATAGTCTGGCCATCAGAAGGGGGTAGAAGAACCTCCTCCATCGGAGTCCCCTTAGCTACATGCAGATCTAAGAAAAAGAGGGAAGAACAAGTTAGAATACCAAGCTAACACATAAGTAGGGAAAGAGAATGAAAGCATACCAACGTTGCTCAGAAAAGCTACCTGTCTGCACGACCATCTCTGGAGATGAAGGAGGGAGCTGCTGAAGAGGCTCAACAATTAGAGGGAACCCTGACCCCTACAAAGCGCCAGCACCCTCTGCAGCATCCTCCTCGTCCTCGACAGGAGGGCCCTCAGAATGCATGCGGCGATGAACCCTTAAGGGGGCATCATCCTCCTCCTCTTCTTCATCATCAGAGACGTTAATCTCTGTGATGGTTGCAGATGGTCCGCCCGTCGATCGAACCACCCCCGTGTGTTTATCCACGAGTTCTGGACGGGTAACCCGAAAGCAAGGATGCTCCCGGGGAGTATTTGAGATCTCCCTAACGTAGTCTGGGACCCCATAGGACCCAAGGCTCGGCACCGGACGGTACCTGCGACAGCCGGGAGACTCACTCAGACCCAGCTCTGTGGGAAGGGCAGACCCCAGAGTCTATGCATTAAACAACTACAAAGAGTCAGCAACAGAGTTAGAAGATATGAAAAACAAGCTAACAGACAAGGTATAAGGGCAGAGCAAAATTGTAAGCTCAGAACCCACCCATAATAAGACGGAGGACTCTCCTTCTGCACGGAGCTGCAGACACCACAAACAATAAGTGCCATGAGGCACGATAGAAGGAAATATGAATACGTAAGAATACTAGAAGGCAGAATACTTACCAATGGTGTAATCCGGCGATAATTTTCATATCCTCATAAAGGAGTTCGGACACATCACATGATGATGTGGCAGCCAGTATTTGGGAAGAGCCTGCTTCCCATCAGAGGACCCTTTACTTGCAGTCCTGAATTAATAGTACGCCACCCATTCTTCCCAGTTCAGACTGTCAGGGTCCAGCTGCTTGTGGAACAGGGGCTTCACAGGGCGTAGAGGGGCCTTAAATTGATACGGGTGCCCTGGAAGACAAAACTATCTCTCCAGTCCTTCAGAGGAATATCGACGGAAAAGACCGTCAAAAAGTTAGCGGTGGAAGAAAAGGCAGTGGAAGAAGAAAAGGCAGTGGAAGAGCTCCATGGTCAGAGGGAAGTCCAAGGCTTCGCAGACCCAGATGAATCCCATAACCTTCTTCAGAGACTGGGGATTCACTTGGCAGAGCGCCATTCGTTACTCGCAGAGTACCTTTTCTAAAAACCAATGGAGCGGGAACCTCAACCCAAACTCCAGCTGCTTCATATAAACGGCAGTGTACCCCTCTGGTACATCTGCCAGGCTCTGAGAGGCTATCGGGACCACAACCCAAGAACCACGGAAGGGCTTGATCTCCGCAGACAACTCAATGTAATGAGCTGCGTGGCTCCTTGACAGAGCAACAGCTGCTTTCCTAGCCAGATATGGCTTGCCCTTGGTATGTTAAGAGCAATCCACCGCATCTCATCATCGTTGTATTTCCACTTTATGGCACTCTGAGGAGTCTTGAACACATGATCCTAAGGGAACCTATTGGTGTCGGGACTCAGGGCCTCCCGACGCAGCCCGTCCCAAGGGTCGAAATTGGCCCACTCTTCTAGGACCATCTCATCCTTACATCTCGGAAGGTCCAACCTCAGGAATGGAGACTGAGTGTCCTCCGCATACGGCTCGTCTGACTCAGATGAGGAAGAAGACACCTTCGCCTTCCCATGAGAGGGCCCAGCCTTGGAAGAAGACATTCTGCAAAACAGAACAAGAATACCAAAAATGAATCAGACCAAATGCTCAAGCACAAAATAGTCTAGCACCTCAGACTTGCAGACTGAGCTACCAGACTGGGGGGGCAAGGATACGTATGGTATAGTCAGAAATAGCCAAGAAATAGGATATTTTCTTGCAGAAAACAAAGAAAATCAAATACAACAATCCGGCACCCTAAACTTGCAAATTGAACCGCCAGACTGGGAGGCAAGGATACGCGGAGCGTACAAAGGACCCGCAAACAGCCAGGAAAAAAAAATCGACACAACAAAGGAAAAAGGACATTTTCCTGAGTATACACATAGCAGCTGCACAATAACAGAAGAAGAGAATGCTCCCAATAGACAGAACAACATAATGGAGGAAGAGCACACCAAAACGAACAACAGATTCACACAGACCAAGGCCCAACAAACAAACAAGCCCAAGATGGACAACGCTAACCAAGTTAGGGTTCGTACCACAACATGATGAATAAAAAAGACCTAGCCCAACAGAAAACGGTGAGAAATGGCCACACAAACATAGAGACAACGTCAACAACAAGGGAAAACAAACACTAATTCCTAGGGTATAACGAAGTAATCACACAGAAAAGAAGGAAAAGGAGGATTCCATCAACAAAGGACTACCCTACCAAATCATCAAGAGAAAGAAGATTAAAAATGATTTCTTTCAAGAAAATTACCTGTTCGTAGATAAATATTGCTGAAAGACGAAGAGTCAGGAAGCTGAACAGAGGGCAGAGAAATGCAACCACTACGAAATCGAAGCTGGGAACAGGAAAACCTTGAAGAAAACGATGAGGGCAAGGATAAATCCACGAGAAAAAGCAAAGAAAACTAGCAACAAGGAGTTCGAAAAGAATGAGAATGGAAAAGTTTTAGAAATGGTCGAATCCGCCTATAAATAGGCCAACTACACACCACCAACAGTAATTGCTCATCATTACGCTCCTTGGGAACCCCAAGGGACACATTAATTCAAACAGAATTAATGATTCTTGCTCAACACACCATCCAAATGAGCGGGAAAAACAGAGGCATTCTGAAGAAAAAAGATGAACAGTCATCCGGAGAGCAACCCACGCGTCTGCAAAGAGCAGAACGCCAGAACTGAATAATGTACCCAGTACATTGCAATTAACAAGTACTGGGTCCGGGGGGCATATTGTATGGGGCCTGCTCAGCAGACCACCACGTTCTGCTAACTTGCGGCAGACCTCCACGCTCTGCCACTCCACGTCAGAGCATACAGGAAAGAACGGATCTCACAAGGCAGACCACTCTGAATACAAGCTCTAGACAATGAATTAATAAAGGCCTTATTACCCTGGCCCACTTCCAAAAGGAGCCCACTTACTTTACTAGATTAGTCATAAGCTCATGTCTCATATAAATACTCATGCCCATGCATGAGTAAGGTACGTACTATCAAACACTCACAAAATACTTGCACTTGGTACTCGTTTTCTCTCAACTAGAGACCTTGTGTTCATCTTGGGCTGACTTAGACATCGAAGGGGCGATCCTCGGAAACAACCCCCGAGGTTCACCTTGTTTTGCAAGTAACCACCACCATGTAGGAAGTTTGGGAGCCACATTCCACCAATTACCCACTGCCACACTCACTGTACCTGTCCTGGACAGAAACAACATTAGACAGGATTAAGTTCCAAGAACAAATAAGATAATTTCGTTAGAGTTAAGCTATGTTTGGTAACATTATCGGCCTGAAACATAACAATAACATTGATAAGTTAATTGGAATCCATATGATTATAGCAAAAACGAATAAGTCAGCTAATCATATTATGAACTTAAGCAGCCAGGACACTGTAGAGTAAATAAGCCAAATGCGACTAACAGCTGGAAAGTGAAGAAATCGAGCTCTTGAGTCTTGACTTTACCCAGTTCTCTTTCACTCGTCTTTTTTAATTTTCTTTTTTGTTGAATTCTGTGGGCTTGGTGTTTCAAAGGAGGCAGTTAGGCATGTACGTACACATAGTCCAATGTTTAATATTGTCAATGGAGAAGACCTGTTACACCGCGGCATTAGGTGCCACCTAAACCATAAACAAATTATAAGGACAATTGACCCGTAACTAACTAATTTAGTACTAATTTACAATTACGCAATATCACTAAGGTATATGCGATTATCCTCTAAGAAAAAACCACTAAGCAAGTAAATTATATCAATCCTCCTCTCCTATCATAGGGTTTCAAATCAATTTTTTTTGTTTATTACATTTATTTATTTATTTTTTATAAAGGTAAGAAGAAGAGGAGAGATAGTTAGGAAACCCTCCGCTCGAGGGGAATTCCTAACATATCGTTACAAAGTATTTTTGACAGATCTGAACCATGTCAGTCTGTTATATAAAAGGAGTCTAAAACTAAATGACCCGCATTAGCAATCCAGTCTGCTGCTTGATTTGCTTCCCTGAACACATGTGCTATCTGACACTCTTGGAATGTTCTGAGGTTGATTTTTGTATCTTCAATGATGTTATCAATCTGCCACGGAGTAGACCAAACGCCCTTCATTGCGTTTATGACCAGCAAATTATCGCCTTCAATTAGAATAGAAGTATGTGGGAGCGTTAGGGCTTTAAGAACACCCCTATGAAGCATCGTAGCTTCAGCTACAAGGACTGACGCGTTGCCTAAGTTGTGTGCTTCAGCTGCTAGCACCGTACCCTCGTGATTTCGGATTATAAACCCTCCTGTTGCGTTGTTTTGCTTGACTGAGCCATCAAAATTGAGCTTGATGACGCCTAATGGAGGGGGGACCAGTTGACAAAGATGGAGTGAGGAGACGGCTTTTGAGGAAATTGGGGGGGGGGGAATCCATATGGGAAGGGGACAAAGCGAATTCGTCGTAGTGAAGACGCATCTTCCATTCGTGGGATAGTAATCTTGCACGATGGTAAATTCTATGAACGTTGAAAGCTGTGTTGTTGAAAACAATGTCATTCCGATCCTTCCAGATACTCCATAAAAGGAAGGTAAGCTTTGCAGCCAAACCTTTATCCTTTAAGTTCTTTCTATAAAGCTCTTTGACAGTATGGTAGTCAATAGAGCCTCCCAACCATTCTTTCACCTGTGGAAGAGTCCATAAAGCTGCCACGTTGTGACATTTGAGAAATAGGTGGTCTATTGTTTCTGGACGTAAAGCATCACAGATGGGGCATGTTTCATTTGGGATAATCTGCCTTTTAACAGAATAGCAAGTACACTGATTGCATTATGAAGAACTTACCATATGAAGATCTGGAGCTTTGGAGGTAACTGAACCTTCCAAATCTGCCGAAATTCCCACTTGGGGGTGTCAGGACTGATGTTATGCGCCAGCCAATTTGCTGATTTGACTGTGAAATCTCCATGGGAAGACATACCCCAAATGGGTGTTTCCATATCAATATTTTTGTAAGAGTTATTCCACATACTTGTGCTATTAGATTGTGAGGTAGTATTGTACCTAACTTTTCGAAGTTCCATTGTCTATCATTGGTAAAGAAGGCGTCCAAACGGAAATCAGTATTTATTGTGTTGGGGTCGGGTTTTAGAATTTCGAATATAGATTGATTAGTTAACCAATTGTCTAACCAAAACAAAATGGTTGAACCATCCCCTATTTTCCATCGAATCCCTTTTCTCAAGATGTCCCGCTGTTCCATGATTTTCCTCCATATGGTGGAATGAGACGGTTTTGGCATGTATTGGAATAGGGAGCAGTTTTTCAGATATTTCTGGTGCACTATGGTGGCCCAAAGATTTTCAGGATCCGAAAGGACTTTCCATGCTAGCTTAGCCAGGAAGGCCCTGTTAAGAGGCAGGGTTTTACGAAGCCCTAGACCTCCTACGCTCTTGGGAAAGAAAATTCTATCCCACGCTATAAGTGGGATGCCCTCTTTTCCTGGCCCTTGATTCCAGAAGAATTTTCTATGAACGGAATCAATAGTGGTGGCCTAGTTGGCCGGGAGCATGGTTGCTGCACTTGCATAGTTTGGGATTGCTTCTAGATTGGATTGGATGAGAGTATGCCTTCCTGCTTTGGAAAGCAATCCAGCCTCCCATAGTTTAACCCTATCGTTGGTCTTATGAAGCAACTAGGCTAGGTCCGCCTTGATAGGCCGGAAGGAACTGAAATGGATTCCTAAGTACCTTCCCAAGCAGGCCTTTGGTGGCATGTTAAAATTACTAGACAAAGGGGCCTTTCGTGCGTTAGGAACTTGCTTGGAAAAAATAATTGCTGACTTATGAAAGTTTACCAGCTGTCCTGAGTTTGCGCAAAAGTTGTCGATGATTTTCTTTAGGTTATTGCATCCAGTCTTTGTCGCTTTACAAAATAGCAGGCTGTCATCAGGAAAGAGCAGACAAGGGATCTTCGTAGTGTTCGGACATACTTGGAACCCAATACCACTTGACTTGTTACTAGCACAATGAGCTAGTTCTCTGATGAGACCTTCCATACATATAATAAAAAGATAAGGGGAGAGCGGGTCACCCTGTCTCAGGCCACGGGTTGGCTTAAACCAACTCGTGGTATTGCCATTGACATTAACTGAGTATGACACCGTAGTGACACACTGCTTAATCAAGTCGATCCATTTTGGGGGGAAGCCCAAATGAACAAGACACCCCCACATATAGTTCCATTCAATCCTATCATAGGCTTTTTCCATATCCAGTTTCAAAGCACACCACCCTGTCTTGCTTTTTGACTTGTGGAACGTGTTTAGGATTTCTTGAACTATTAGGACATTGTCATGAATGGACCGGCCTTTGGTAAAGGCATTCTGAAACGAGCTTATTAGCTTGTCCAAAACAGGCTGTAATCTTGAGACAAGAATTTTGGAGATGGCTTTGTAGAGGGTATTAACAAGACTAATTGGTCTGAAATGGCCGGGTTTTTCTGGTTGCTGGATTTTGGGCATGAGAGTGATGATGGTGTGGTTGAGGGATGGTGGGAGGTGAACATGTTCAAAGAAGCTAGCTACTGCTAGGCACACATCTTTCTTCACTATTTCCCAGTATTTCTGGAAGAAACCTGGACCGAACCCATCAGAGCCTAGGGCTTTGTGAGGGTTCATGTCAAAAAACGCGTTTTTTATCTCTTCTTCAGATACTTTGGTCAATAAATTTTCGGCCTCCTGGTCAGAGACAATGGAGGTGAAGTTTACAAAAGCAGAACTATCTGGGACTGAACCTGAAGACGAATAGTTCTTTGAAAAAGCGTGTTTGAACAACTCTTTTATCCTCGAAGGGTTTTCCACCCAAGTGTCATCTTCATCCCTTAACTTATGAATGGTATTCAGAGAAAATCTTCGCTTCATTTTATTGTGGAAGAAACGTGTGTTTCTATCACCTTGAAGCAACAAGTTCTTTCTATTTTTGATTCCCCAGTGGGATTGTTTAAACAGAAGAATTTTTTCCCGTTGGTTAATGAGCCTCTTTAGGTGGTCAACTAGAATCGGGTTGTAAGGCTGAGACCAAAGTCTCTCCTCTATCTCTTGAATCTTGGCCAGATTCTGAACAAGTTTACTAGACGTATGCTGGAACTTTTTCATGGACCAAGTTTTGATGGAAGCTTTGATCTCAAATAGACGATTCCGAACCCTGTAAAACCGCGATCCCTTCAGTTTCTCTGACCACTTGTTTTTTACAATGGCTAGAACTTCCTAGTCTAAGGCCCACGCCTGATGAAATCGGAATCTTGCTGGGGGGAACACAGGGTTTGTAAAAGTGTCACAAATAACAGGGGAATGGTCTGACACCGTGAAGGAACCATAAGTAATAGTCGTATCTGAGAATAAGTCTAAGAAAGATTGACTACAGATACTTCTATCAAGTCTTTCATATACTATCTAAGAATCATAGTGTTTTTTCCAGGAAAATGCGTTTTGTTGGGCCGGTAAATCCAAACACTCGACGTTTCGTAGAAAATTTGGGAAACGTTGGATTTGAGAAGGAGTAACACCCCTCCCGCCAACTTTGTCAGAAGAGGAGAGCAACTCATTGAAGTCACCTATGACTATCTTAGGCATGGTTTGACTAGTGAGGTAAGATGTCAACTCGTTCCAAACATTGTCTTTTTCCTGTTCTTGAGCTGGGAGGTACACTCCTGTTACTAGAAAGGAAGATTTAGCGATCTTAGCGTAGACGCTCAAATGGGCACATCTATCCGAAAGGATATAACTATCTATACTAATATTATCATCATTCCAACATACCCAAATACCACCACTATGATTGACGGGGTCAATGATAAGGGTATGTTGGAAATGAAGGGCTTTCAAATTTTTCTTACTATTGCCATTATTGGTCATAGTTTCCATTATAAAAAAGATAAATGGTTTGAACCTGTTCTTTAAAAAGGTTAATTCGACTAAGGCCTGGGGCTTTTTAGCACCTTCAATATTCCATGAGATTATCTTCATTTTAAAAATGTTTTTAATATGAAGAGGCTAATGCGGTCCTTGGTTACACGTTTCCAAAAGGGGAAAGGTACCAAAATAGTCCATAAAAGGGATGAGACCCATAATTCCAAGCGAGTGGCAAAGCACTCGGTTCGCAGATAGAAAACATCCAATGAAAAGGAATTTAACATGACAATTAACTGCATATTACAAGTTGGAAAAAAAAACGAAATATGCCAAAATAAAGTTCCCAATATGACAATTGTACAAGCTGCGTTTGTTGAGCAGTTAGACCAACATGGCCACAGGGGGTGCCTTGCCCTGCTAGGGAATGAACCAGCCTCCTCTGTCAACCAGCCATTGTTCACGGAACCAAAAAGAGAGCTGCAGTCCTCCCAGTTTGCAGCTTGAAGGAAAAAGGGCCTATTGAAGTGTGTCATAAAAACACATAAAAAGAGATTAGTGAAACTAAACAAAAAAGGCTCAGCATGGTAATAGCTAAAGTACCAGTCCAAGGAAGGGGCTAGAGAGTATAGAGTAGCAAAGTTATAATTTGAAACACAATATAAGCTTTCACCCTTCCACTTAAAACACAAAAGGAAGGAGTAGTTAGTCCAAGTTAGGGTCTTAGAGGTGTTATTATCATTCCAAATGCAAGAGACTGGAGCATAACAACTGAAATGAGAACTGAAAATGCTACTTAACAAAGCATGAGCATCCCAATCATAAAAAATGTACAGAGGATGTGTATAAGAGTTAGGAAGGCAGTGAAGCCCCATTTTCTTATTTGAGAAATGGATCCAAATCCTAACAGAGAACCAAAGTGGCAGCATATAACCATTCCAAGTGCAGCAATGTGAAGTGTAGAAAAGCATGAGAAAAGGCATATTATGCAAGTTATCACAGCACACATTGGCTAACACTTTACAACTAAGAGAAATTCCATAATTGGGAAGAGGATGGGGGCATAAAAAACACAATTCCAAGGCAAAAAACTGACATTATAAAACCTAAAATTAGGGATGGCAGGTTTGGCAACAGAGTAGAGAAAAGAAAAAAGATTGGGGAGTCCAATATAGAGCATAATATATGAGATAATGAGACTAAAGTAAAGAAAAAGCAACAAAATCCCATTGATCACATTTAGAACAGATTGCATACAAGCTAGGGAGACAAAAAAACTTCTGGGGGATACAACAATGAAGATACAATGCTTAGTATTAGCAGCAAAATAAAACCATCTAGCTAACACTAATAAACATAGCCTAAAGAAACCCAGAAGACACAAAAGTTCAGTTTTGAGACTGATCATTCCATAGGAGAGCTTGAAGAAGAAGGAGAGTCCTCTCTCCTCCTCCTCTTTGTAGTTTCAGCAGTTGTGGTAGGAACCAAATCCACTTGAGCTTGATGATGTAGAACACCCATAGCTTGTAAGAAAGCCATGTCCATACCATCCTCATCTTCAGCCCCTAAGACCTCAGTGTTGGGAGAGCTGGGAATAGCAGCAGGAGGGGACAGCTGCACCTTTTCAGAAGGAGGAATCTGATACACATCTAGCTTCTCAAAAGCATTGTTCAAACTTATGTGTTTAGGGCTACCAAGAGTAGCAGTAGCAGAAGAGTTATGAGCATGATTGGGGTACAGGACTGAGTTCAGGTGGGTGGTGTTAGGAAATTGCCTTGGATTGTGAGTAGACTTGTTAAAGGGCTTAGAGTAAGGCTTAGCATTTTGAATTTCAGGTCTGCCCCTTCTAATAGGTTTAAGAAACATCCAGTTGTTTTCAGGAGCACTAGGGTTGCACTTGTTAGTGTGCTGAGAGATAGAGCTAGCTTCAAGTTTTGCCACTACTAAATCCAAACAGGGGGGTTTCTTAGGGCAAGAAACTATGGAGTGATCATTTATACCACATAGAGGGCAGACAATGTGCACCCCCTCATAGGTAAGGAAATATTCAGTTGAAATTCCTTGGTTATTTCTTATAGTAATAGATCTTGGCACAGGTCTAGTTATATCAATATTAAGACAGACCCTTGCAAACTGAGCCTTATCATCATTTAGCAGAGTAAATCTATCTAACTTGATTAGATTTCCAATTTTTAAAGTCAGGGCTCTAAGGTGATTTAGATTCCAGAACTCATTAGGTAAGAAGGGATTTTTTATCCATCGATCAACATGAGACAGTTGTTCTTCATAAGGGTTGAAGCTTTGCTTCCAAGGTATGAGAGCAAAGTTCAACCCCTGAACAAACCAGGGTCTACCATCCTAGACAGCAGTTTTATCAGCAGCATTAGAGAAGTCTATAAGAAACCAACCATTTGACAAATAGCGTATGAGAAACTGACCTTCAGTGAAACTCTAGTCCCTCTTCAGCCTAGTTTGCACTGCATCAGAATGCACGTGCTCACCCCATATTTTACCAAACAAACAGGTTGAAGAGAGCTTTGCAATCTCTTCATCAGACAATATAGGGGCATCAACTGTTATACTAAGGGGATATGAATAGGTACGTTGTGAGTCATTAGGACTTGAACCCCCTGAGGAAAAGGGTGGGGGAGGAGCAGACTGACAGTGAGTATACATTGGTTGGGAGTAGGTATCCCTGTTCTGATTGGTGATATCAGCTGGCGTTGTTGAACAGACAACCAAAGGTTTAGAGTTAATGGGACTGCCCCATTAAGGTTATGGGAAAAGGAAGCAGAAGAGCTCTCAGATTGGGATTTGAGGGCCTTGACATAGTTGAGAGTAGGAACAAAATCAGACATGAAGGAAGGTTGAGCAAAGGAGTGAACAGAAAGCACAAGACTAAGCAAGAATACAAAAGACGTAGTAGTGAGAATGGTGTGAGCTGAGACTGAAACTAAGTCCAGGTATTTATAGTAGCTGAGAGATAAACTGGTGTAAGGGAGAGCGTGAAAAGCACGGTCATCACTCAGCTGATAATAACAATTAAATTAGCTAGCTCTAGATAATAGCAAAAAACTCATAATGAGATACCCAGAGACATTACAGCAATACCAATGCAAGTAATAGGTAGTAGGCATATAAATAGGGCAATTAATTAGGCAAAATAGGCATACACAGCACATAATTAAGGCAAAATTAAAGTTTAATTCAAAGAAAATGAAAGGGCACTCTCATGTGGTTGGCTGAATCGAATTTGCGTTGCAAAGTAAGTCCAAATTGAGCATCTTTAAATTGTAAAGCACGCCAGTAACACCGGATATCTTATAAAGATATCATTTGCTTCGTTTTATGCGCTGAAAAACGGCTTGGCCATGGTTGGATCTTCGAAATCTTCAGAAACCCTTCGATTCTTGAGCAACCTTAGGTAATAATTACTCTTTAGCTTAGAGATTAGCAGATCTTTGCCAAGAAACGTTAGTTTAGGGCAGTAAATAGGCAAGAATATTGCAATCTGGGTTGATTTGGCTATGGTGGTCGACGGCGGTTTGGGGTTTTTGCTAGGGTTCCAGTGTTTCCTCTTTTTTCTCCCTCTCTCTCTAGAATTCTGTCTCTTCATTAATTCTAACAAAAAAATTATTACACTTATATTGTCCTAATCTTTATATTCTAGTATATTTTTGTTCGTAGAAGTTAATATTGATGGGAGGAAGATTTATGAATTCAAATTTCGTCGAGGGAGAAGAAAAAATATCCACAAATAGGATATGGGTTGATGATGGCAATTTTTTAGATACTAAAAAAAATGAGAAGAGACGTTAATTGAATTAATTAGCATTTTGTAAACAAAGTGAAATTTTTTAGGCAACTAAATTAATGGACAATATGATTTTGTAAATTTTTAGTGTTCAAATCTAACAAATTACGATGGCTACAATAAAATTGCTTAGAAAAACCTTCGTATTATTAATAGGATACTTCCTTTATATTATATCATATGCTATCAAACTCTTGGCGTGCAATTTTACGAAAGTGTCGGCTATATAAATGTTTTAATAAAACTTCTACACATAGTTAGCCAATCACCCCTCTGCCTAGTCTACCACGTTTTTAAAGATGCGTCCAAATAGTTTGGTAGCACTTACAAAGAAACAGAAAAAATAATTTATTAAATATATAATTTTTATATTTTTAATTATGCATGATAATTTTAACTTTTGAAACTAATTTAATTAATTAGAATAAGGTCTGGAAAATGTTCAAGACCACATTGAGTTAAGGTATTGGTATGTCCTTTAGCAAAATAATGTTAGTCTGTTTGGTAGGTGATAATGTATAGTGGTAATTTAATTAATTTTCCAATATGTCCATATCCAAAATAATGCTTGTACAATCCTTAAACTTACAATGTCTTCCTAAAATTATATTACTAATTGTTTTTTAACTTTTTTTTGGTAAGTGAATGAGATGATATATAACAACCAAAACCAATTTACATCATACAAAAAACAATCATACAAAACCAAGCCTCGCAGGCCAAACCACCAACAAAAACCTCAAATAAGATAATTACAAACTAACAACTTTCAAGCTTTGAATCCAATCCATATCTGATTGATTAAGCTTCATAGATTCTGCTCTGCTAACTACCTGAAACTGGAGATCCTTCATTGCAGTGCTGATATGCCTCACTCTCCCATTCCAAAGAGAATTGTTCCTTTCTTGCCACACCAAATAAACAGCAACAGCCAATGAAGCTCTGCATAATCTCTTCATGCATCTTGAACCAGTGTATCTCTTCAACATCCAAAGCCACAATCTCCTAGAGTATGTAGTCACTGCACTAATCCCAAGCCATGTTTTCATGTGATTCAAAATCTGTGAGCTAAAAGAGCATTCAAAAAACAAGTGTTGAAGGGTTTCAGGAGCTTGAGCACATATAGCACATGTATCTACCTGACATACAAGCAACCTAACCAATCTAGTTCGAGTTTGTGATCTCTTAGCCAAACTGAGACAAAGTATATATCTGTGTTTTGGAAAGATGAAAACATCCCAAACTGAACTGAAAAATCTGATCCTAAGACTAGTAAGTGAAAGTATCTTATACATTTTAGCAATGGAGTAACGTGGTTGAGTCAACCACGAACCGATTTGAGTCATGCGGCTAATCTGTTGCTTGGATTTACATATCAGTTTCGAAATCCAACTGGCACTGCTACGAGCTGTGTAGCTCTCCCAATTATCTTGCTTAATATACAGGGCATGTACCCAACTCACCCACAAGTTGTCATCCTTCTTGGCTATATTCCACACAAGCTTACCAATGGCAACCAAATTCCAAGCTTGTATATGTCTAATCCCTAATCCACCACACTGTTTAGGAAAATAAGATCTCTCCCAACTTACAAGAGATGGTCTCAGGCTCTCATGAGTTCCAGCCCATAGGAAGGATCTGTAGACAGAGATAATCCTATCTATCACATTCTTAGGCAGGATGAATATTTGTGCCCAATAAGTATGAATAGAAATCAACACAGCATTAATAAGTTGTAATCTCCCAGCATAGGAAACATGTCTTGAGCTCCACACTCTAATTCTCAATGTCATCTTCTCAACAAGCTGATCACAATCATGAGTTTTGGGCTTAACTGCACTGATAGGGACTCCAAGATATTTGAAGGTATGCTACCTAAACTGAATCCAGTTGCATCAATGATCCTAGCCAAATCACTCTCCTCCATACCTATGCTATAAATGGCTAATTTGTCTTTATTAGCATTCAATCTTGTAGTACTTGCAAACAAATTAAAGCCTTGCACCATCATGAATATAGATCTATAATCTCCTTTACAGAACATCACTAGATCATCAGCAAAGCAAAGATGATTAAGCTTCAAACTAGCACACCTTGAATGAAACTTAAAAGCAGGTTGTTTCCCAACATATATCATAAGCCTAGTGAGATATTCCATGCATAATACAAATATCAAGGATGAGATGGGGTCTCCCTGCCTCAAACCTCTTTTAGAACTGAAAACACCAGTTGGACAACCATTCAGCATGATAGTAAACCTGGGGCTAGTAACACAAGTCATGATGAGCCTCCTTAATCTACTAGGAAAACCTAGAGCAACCAGCATTTCATCAATGAACTCCCAACTTTCAGTGTCATAGGCCTTCTGTATATCAATCTTCGTCATACAACTAGGAGGTCATGTCTTTCTATTATACATTCTGATTAAATCTTGACATAATAAGATATTATACAAGATACTTCTACCACAAACAAAAGCACCTTGAGTACCAGAAACTATATCAGGCAAAACTAGCTTCAATTTACTACAAAGTAATTTTGTAATTACTTTATATATAATAGCACAGCAAGAAATAGGCCTAAAGTCTTTAACTAAACTAGGACATTGACTTTTTGGAATCAAGGTAATAGAGGTCATATTAATCTCTTTTAACAAATGACCAGTTCTAGAGAAATCTTGAACAGTTTCAGTTACCTCAGTACCAACAATATCCCAAGTATGCCTGAAGAAAAAGTTGCTATAGCCATCCATGCTTGGAGCCTTCTTATTAGGAATAGAAAAAAGAGACCGCTTCACCTCATCATTACTGAAACTACCTTCAAGTATCTGAATATGAGCTTCAGATAAGGTAGGGCCTTGCTCAATAATAGTTTGCTGAAGATGAGTTCTTTCTGAACTGCACCCTAATAACAAATGATAGTACTCAACAAAAGTTGTTTGGACCTTCTGTAAGGTGTTCACCCAAACCCCTTCTTGATTCTGAATAGCACTAATTCTGTTATGGCTTCTTCTAGCTTTGATGCTCTGATGAAATAATTTGGTATTATCATCCGCCTCAACTAGCCAAGAGATCTTAGCTTTCTGTTTTAAAAATCTATTATACAGCTTCTTAGCACTGAGAAGATCTTGATGAGCAAGATTTTCAGTTGCACATAATGAAGAATTGCACCCCTCTTGATGCAGTTGATCTTGAACCGTCTTTAGGTGTTGCTGAGCCTTAATAACATCTGCTTGAAGGTCACTGAAACCATTTCTAGTAAGCTCCTTCAGATCTAGTTTCAAAAGCTTTAATTTCTATACCACCCTGAACATGGGATTCCCCACAATTCTTTTGCTCCAAACTCCCCTAACAATCTCTTTGAATGCAGAAGCAGAGCTCCATATATTAAAAAAATCTAAATGGCTTTTTACCAGAAACATTAGGATGAAAACAAAGAATTCCTGGACAATGATCAAAGGTACCCTCTGGCAAGTATGTGATTTCAGCAGTAGGAAAAGCTAGAAAGCCAGATCTGATTTGCCAAGGATCTATCTATTCAGGAGAAAGCTCTGGAATCACCATCCTGTTTATTATTCTAAGTGAAGAACCTTCCAGTGCTATTGATATCCTCAAGCTAACACTTAGAGATACACTCTCTAAATGGTACAGTTTGAATCATTCTGACAGAAGCTCCACCAATTCTCTCATCAACACTAGTAATAGCATTGAAATCACTAGTAACCAACCAAGGATCATTTCTATGATCATGAGAAAGCTTGACTAAATTGTCCCATAACACAGTTTTGCCGTCTGTATCATTCCTTCCATACACAAATGTACAGAAAAAAGCAATGCCATTGCTAGGCCTAACCAAACAATAAAGACATTGCTCAGTTTGAAGCAGAATATCAAGCTGAAAAGAGCTAGGCATCTATCCTATAACAATTATACCTCTATCAATAATAGCAAACAACTTAATAATGTGAGTGTTAAGAAAACAACTCACCTCCTTTTGCTTCTCAATGTTGTTCAACCCCCTCACATTGCAAATAAGTACATTATCCATTGTGAGTAGGGGTAATCAACCCCTCCCACACTTCAACCATCTCCTGTACAACTTGTTTCCCCTCTCTCTGTGCAATCACAACAGGCATATCATCACCCTTATAGAATAAGTCCTCTGTAGTAAGAGCATCAAAGGAGTTTTTCACATATATTCCAGGACCCCCAACCTTCTGTGTTATAACAGGAGTAGCATTAGCAATCTGAACTTGACCAGGCTTGGATTGTATCACACCACTCTTATTCTGAACATGATTTTCTTTAACCACCCAAACTTGTTTCTGTGCAGCAGGCTTTTTAAGACACTCACTACTCACATGACCATAACCTTTACACCCTTCTCATTCACAAAGGAAATAGCATCAGGAATGGCTTTATTAATCTCCATTTCCACTAACATCCTAGCAAATCACCTTTTCTTTTTTCTCTTTTTTTCTCTGTAGCTTGATCCATTTTAATGAATGAACCCAGCTTGCTAGTAATCTTCCTTAGTGACTTTTCCCCCAATACTTCAACTCCAACTCAGGAAATCGAACCCAAGTAGGTATCTTCTTAACTTCCTCTCTATGTATATTCAAATCCTGCTCCCATTTTCTATATATCACAGGCTTCCCATCAAAGAAGTAAAACCCTCAACTCAACAACTTAGCATGATTCTCCATTGTTGTAAATCTCACTAAGAATATCCCCTTACCAACCAGAAGAACCTTATCCACTCCAAACTTACCTAAATTCTATGAATGAATCCATTCATCACAGTTTCAGGTGGATTAGCACCAAGAATATAAACAACCACAGAGGATTCCCAAAAAGAAACCTCATCCTGAATATCCTCCCAATCAATCTTAATCTCATCAGTTCTATCATCAACTATATCCCCATTAATAGCCGGGACATTTTGAGCAGTTATAATGGTGGACTGAGCCATAACAGAAGCAAAAGTAAGGAGTGTCAACAGCAACAGGTGGATGTGTGTTCTCAGCATTCACAGTATTAGCAAGCAAACGAGTATTACCATTATCACCAACTATTTCATCCATCTTCCTTTTATTAGTGTTCATAACAGACAGCCATTCAGACAACATTCTCCTCGAAGATTCTTGTTGTTTAAGATCATTTTCAGCCGATTTAGGAGAAAATACTTCACCCATTTCAAGCAATTTTTCATCGATTCGAAGAGGAGGGATACCTATTAATTCAGCAATTGATCTTGTTTTTTTCGCACCATTTTGTGAATTAGGCCATTTTGTCTCTTCATTATATTACTAATTTACTATACATTACCACTTAAAAGATGGTACTATGTGGGAATGACAAATTATGAAAAAACAACATATTTACGGATGTATTCCCATAAACATGATAAAAAGTAGGAGATTATACATGATTTCACGAATATACTACTATTTAACATCACTAACTAAACGGTTTGTAAAAGCAAGTTAACTATGATCCTACTTTTATTTTTTGATGGCCATGCAAGCTTTAACAGTTTTTGACAAGGATATCTAGAAGTTATCATTGAATACAAAAGCCTAGAAGACTCTTCAGCGAGTACTAGTAGCGAAGAATAGGACACATAGAAAACCCAGTACAGGGTGTCCCACATGGAGAAATAAAAGGAGAGGAAGGTTTAAATTTAATCTCCTTTAAATTACTTACTAGGAATGAGCACAATCTTATACCCAATTAAAATACTAAAAACTAGATACGGAACACATAACACGTTAAAACTAAATTCTGAAATTTGGAGACTTGAAATTGATTGTATTGAGTCTTCATTTTTCTGGAAATGGTCTTGAAATCACGCTCGTAATTGATTTTCAATGAGTGTGATGCATGTGCAAATTTGTTTAACTGAATCTGACTTTATAAAATTGGTCCCGAATCCAATAGAAAAAGATTTCCGGTGACATTTAAAAGATAAATTTGTTCAATGTTTAACTAAGAATTGGCAAATATGATTTCCAGCCTTTCATCTCTTAAATAATGTACATATATAAAGCTTATTTAGCCCGAAGTTTATCACAAGCCTACAACGCTAATTACAAGTATTTAATTAATGTTATAAAAATTATTGCTAAAATGATATCTTCCCTAACACTAAGGAAAGACTAAAACAATACTCATTCCATATTCGTATTAACATCCCATTTGATATTATATCGATTATTCAATAGATATCGGTCCAGAAAATTTGTTACCCAAATTTACATTCAGTTGCGACCGAGTTTATCTTTTGTTGTCCTAACATATCTATAAGCCACTAATTAGCATCAGTCGGCAACAATCTCTCCCCTCATGTAGATACTTTGATCTTGTACGTGGTGTTATTTTGAATCAATTAGTAGAATAAAAGAACATCAACAATTTGTCTAACTAATGTACGATTTAGTTCCACAGTTTGATATCTGCTGGTAAAAAGATTAACATGTTAAACGACAAAAGTTCTCTAAAACTATTCTGGTATATGCTTTCATACGATATGCTCTAATATCCTCTAACTCAGTAAAGAAACGGGCCAGATATAATTTCTTTTTTACTGAGATTAAGCACCAAAAATAAATTGTTAGTATGTACATATTCCCGTCACACAAATTAAGCTAATAAACCTCACTAATTCACCGACTAATTCAATCATTGACCACTAACATATTATTTACTCTTCTTTCCCTTTTTTTTATTCGTTTGTTATTGTGTTCACATGGCGGTGAGAATAAAGATATATCATATCGTTCTACTTGATGACAAAAGAAAAAGTTCAAACAGATGTTTTCCTGTTTACCTTAGATGTTAGGTGGTAAAAACACGCTTATATATAGGGGTTGAGGGATAGAGCTTAAGACATAAAAAAAACTATCCCAAAACAATATTTGTAAACATGGGTAAGTTGGGAATGGGTTCTCTTATGGCCACTCTACTAGTGGCTTTAGTCTCGTTGAGTATGCCTTCAGAAACCATAGCTGATTACACTTATTCCTCCCCACCACCTCCTGTTCACCATGAGAAGCCACCCATGGAACACTATTCACCTCCACCCTCCCCAGTTTACAAATCCCCACCTCCTCCGGTTCACGAATATCCAACACCATCACCAGTGTACAAATCTCCACCTGTGCACAAATATCCACCACCTACTCCAGTGTACAAGTCTCCACCTGTCCATGAGTACCCACCACACACTCCAGTGTACAAATCTCCACCTGAACACAAGTATCCACCACCCACCCCTGTATACAAGTCTCCACCTGTTCATGAATATACACCACCCACCCCTGTTTACAAGTCCCCACCTGTCCATGAGTACCCACCACCAACACCTGTTTACAAATCTCCACCTGTGCATGAGTACCCACCATCCACTCCAGTTTACAAGTCTCCTCCAGTACACAAATACCCACCACCCACTCCTGTGTACAAGTCTCCACCAGTGCACGAGTACCCACCACCCACTCCAGTTTACAAGTCTCCTCCAGTTCACAAATACCCACCACCGACTCCTGTGTACAAGTCTCCACCAGTGCACGAGTACCCACCACCCACCCCGGTTTACAAGTCACCACCAGTACACAAGTATCCACCACCAACCCCAGTATACAAGTCTCCACCTGTTCATGAATACCCACCACCCACTCCAGTTTACAAGTCTCCTCCCGTCCACAAGTACCCACCACCAACCCCTGTGTACAAGTCTCCACCAGTTCACGAGTATCCACCACATACCCCGATTTACAAGTCTCCACCACCACCCACCCCAGTCTACAAATCCCCACCACCACCTGTTCATGAGTATCCATCACCTAGTCCAGTCTACAAATCTCCTCCAGTCCATCACCACCCTAGTCCAGTCTACAAATCTCCACCTGTCTCCCATCCCACTCCTTCTCCCTATGTCTACGCATCTCCTCCTCCCCCTCATTACTAATAATACCTTTTATTTTCATGACAATGTCAAGGTCAGTATCTTTTCACTCTACTAGCTTTTACATGCATAAAAACGTAAATGCGCCGAATGTGACATTGATAAAGACATAAGGGGCATAATATAAGAACGTTAAGGGTAATGTTATTACTACGCTTGGAAAGTCACTATACTTACATTAGGATCTCCACAATATTCGTAACTATTGCATTTCACATAAGGAGCATGGAAAGAAAGGAAATGCTCCTATTTACTTGCTTTATGATGATATTAGGAGGATGTCTAGGCTTTTTGTTTCATTTCGTATTAATCGTGTTAAAAGAGCAGACAACACCGTGGCACACTTTATGGCACAGTGGGATATGCGTAATCAGTCAAAATTTGTACTTTTGAACTCTTTTTCCCAAAGTTTAATTTTTTGGCTGTAATTAATTTATACTACTTAGCCTATTTTATCCCTCAAAAAATGACCTCGTATAATTGCCAACATAATATCATTCTTATGTGTACAAAATACACAATGATCTATAGTTCATTAAATTATAAAAATTAGAAAAGGGTCTGTAATTCATTTATATATATTAAAAGTATTAATTAATTGTTTCTGTTTCCATGTTTTACAGATGAAAAGTTGCTTGACAACGGACAAGAAAGTTAAAGCCTAAATGGAGGAAGTATCTTTGCCGAATAAGCTAGAAAATTAGATAATATATATAATGTGCTTGTTGTTTTTCTGAATTATTTGGATATTTATTTATAATAAAAGCATTATTACGAGAAGTTTGTGTTATTATATAAGTGCTTTGCGCATGCCGCATGAATCAAAGGTCTTATGCATAATTTTGTACTTTTTACTACTTAGATTTGCTTTAATATAAAAATAAATTAGATATGCTAAGTCATACTACAAATGTTATACAGTTTCAGATTTAGAAGGAGGAATGATAAATCTATCAATGATTAGATGCCACAATATTGTCGAATACAAAATTATTAAAAAATTATGGACTAAATTTATCAATATACCACCATATGTTATCAGCAAAAACTGTTAAGTATGAGTCTGAACCGCACTCTTAAGTAGGAGAAAGAGTATACTTAACAAAAGATCAAATATGGTTCCACCTTAATATCGTATGACAATGAGGGAATTAAGCCGCTTAGCCTTGTTAGGTGACAACTCTCTCCAATATTATCAGTGTGAGGGATTCTAACAAGTGATCTTTCATGAGGCAAGAGCTTCAACACAAACACTAAAAGTGAAAACATAAGCACTAAAAAACTTGCATTAATATTATGTTAGAAGGTATTGTAGTCTTTAACCGTTATCGATTTCATCATTTTTCATTTGAAGTACTAGTCATTGTCAAATTCGAAAGAAACTTGGGCATTGTGATTGGTTATGTTTTAGGTTCGAAAAAGGAACTCGAGTGAAAATTGGTTTATATCTCAATTTCAAGACTCGTTATCCACATGGTGGTATAGGGCCAGAGGGGATTGCCTTAGGCCCAAGGTCAAAAACCCTATTTCACAAAGGAGTTTAATTTTTATTGTTTTCATGTACTAAAACATGTTCAGTTGTAGGAAGTAAATTTGATGAAGAAATGTTCATTTTCCTCCATTTCTTCCTCGATATTACTTTCTTCTCTTTCCAAATTAATAATTGTCATGTCCGTTTAACTTCTCATAACTTCCTACTATTATCCTTGATATAATATACTACTTGTTTTCTTTATAATAAGGTTATATAAACTACTAAGCTAAACGATAATGAAGTTTGTTAGATCTCTTGATAGTATTAAATAAAGACCTATTTAGCAGCAAAAGAAATATTTATGGACTTTGTAATTTTATGTTGTCCTTATTATTTAAGGCCCCAAATTTTAGTTTTGCTCAAAATTATCAAAATGTCAAAAACGGACATGGTTATCCATTAGGAACTTGTAATTGGATACTTTATTCAATTTACTATATAGGAAAAACTGACAAAAAGGGGGTCAAACTATATATGAATCGTGCATTATCCAATAGCAGGCCAAACTATATGGGGTGCATAAATACGTGGACCCTACAGGTTAGTAGCCTAGAGATACCAGTAAAAATGGGGCGTGAAGTCATGTGAGACCATTATTACAAGCCCTGTTATAATTAAAATTCAATGTTCTTCACTTCTCTCCTTTGTCAATGTAGACCCAACTTTCAATTTACTCGTGGGATCCAGGCGGTCCGAAGGGACCACTACCGCTCCTCCCTTCAAAAGAATTCATACATCCCTTATCATTGTATGGACATCTATCTCTCGACCACAAGTTTAGCTTCGGTCTCAATGGAAATGGAGCACCTAACAGCATATCTTTGCTTCTTTCAAATTTTCTCATTTCACCTTCAACCTTTATCATTTTCTTCTTTCAAGATCAACCTGAGTAAGATGAAGCCACTGTGAGTGATTATAACCAGAGTGAAGATGATATTCATTCACCACAAAATATTAAAAATGAGGATGGGTTAGGATTGAAACAATAAGGTCGTTATTATGATGTTTATGTCCTTTGTATTCTGTAAAATTTATCTCCCTAACAATATAATGGTTGGTGGTTCTGTTGGGTCTTTTCTAAGATTTTATAGAAATTCGATTCAGACTCCCATGTTATGCCGCCATTGTGTTCCTATTAAGAAGAGAACCTCAAACAATGATGCAAGTTATGGCAAACAATATTGGGGCCGCGCATTTTGACATGTAAGTATTTGTAAACAAATTGGTTTAGTTTACCAAAATAATGTGAGTTCTCAGAATTCGGGTTTTTTTGCTTAATAATTTGCAAGTTATGGAGAATTTATAGTTTTTTGTTCTGCAATTGATATTCTCGAATGATTTTGTTGTTCTAAAGAAGATTAGTATAGTTTCTTTAAATGGGAAACCAACAATTTTTCCAAAAGGTCGTGCTGATTGTAGGGAGCTGCAAACAAAGATGAGGAACAATACACATTACTCGCTGAAATGGAGTTGAATATGAATATTGTGGAACCACAATTGGTGAAGCTAAAGATGAAGATTGCATGGATTAGTAATGAGTTGTGCATACTACGAGGAGAACTAGTGAAGAGTACAAGGGGGAGAAATTTGCAGTTAATGGACTCATTTTTTCTTGGATTTTATTTGTCCTTAATGTTCTAATTCTGCACTAATTATATGTAGTGTAGTGGTGAAATCATGGGGAAATAGTTGGACATTTTTTAAAATTTAGTATGGTTCTTGATGGTTATTTTTTCAATTGTTATTAAGATTATCAATAGTCTAAATATAGATTTATAATGCTCCAATTATCATGAATGAATGGTGAATAGATTTTGGGAAATTCATTATGTTTTTACTCTACACATAATTTTGCAAACTTGAAGTAGTTCAAGAAGCAATATTGTTACCAATTCATGAATCATATAAGCAAGAAAGATAAAGCAAAACATCATTGTTTCAATAGCAACATAATAACAACAACATCATTGTTTTAATAGCAACATCAGAATAACAACATCACTATTTTAATCCTAACCCATTCTCATTTTCACTATTTTCTAGTGTATGAATATCATCTTCACTCTGCTTATAATTACTCACATTGGCTTCATCTTGCTCATATTGATCATAATCTGCAGTGGATCTAATCCCCTTACACCCCATCTACCCTCGGTTTCTTCTTCTGTAACTGTTGTGCAATATCAAACAACTTGCTAAGTGTCCCCATCACCTATTCCCTAGTTTGCTTAGTTCATCGTCAGTAGGCTCATCAAGAGAAAGTGACATTCCTTCAGCCTCAACGATCTTCTCAATTTCAAATTCAATCTTTAAGTTATTTTCCTCTAAGTCTTCACTCCTTTCTTCTCCAGGACCATCACCTATAGCTAGATCAGATCTTTAGACTCACCATCATCACCAATCAACTCACTCAAAGTGATGAGAGATGGTCAATTGCCGCCATACTAATCATAGTCTTCATGGGAAATGTATCTAGGTCATTTATGAACACCTCACGCTCATTGTGATTTATAGGTTGTTGGCTAGGATTTGTGGAGTCCGTTTTTTATGAGGTTTTCTTGAATTTGTTTCTTTTCGGCTTAGTAATTGTGTAGCTTTTTTGTTGAGAATAGAGGGTGGTTGTTGGACATTTAATTGGCTTTGTTCAGTGCTAAGTACTTATAGTGGTGGGTCGGATGTTTGCCCTAGCTCAAAGCATGCTACTAAGAATCTAACATGAGTATAAGTTAATTTGAGGAGGTTCTATTATTTCAGGAACAAGGACATGAAATGTATAATCTGCTGAGTTAGATTTCAACCTTGCACTACTCCTACATGGGTCAACTTTTTCACCCGGTTGCAGGTTGATGATATGGTTTTATATAAAGTTTTTCCCCCTATTTCACTACAAAAAATTGCCCATGTAGCAACGGAAATTTAGCGGCGGAAATGGGTTCGTTGCTACATTAGCGACTAAAATTACTAATCTGTTGCTAAAACAAATTAGCGACGGAATTTATTTTCCGTCTCTAACTTAGCGACGGAAAGTTGGAATCCGTCTCTAACTCAGCGACGGAAACTTAGAATCCGTAGCTAATGTGATTTTTTTTGAATTTCGAAATTTTAAAAAATCGTCTAAACGTGAGATAGCTTATAGCTAAACATTATGTTAGAGATAGAATAAGGGGCCGTTTGTTTTGGGGTATTCAGGAAAGGGTAAGGGAATCAAATAAGCTGATTCCCTTATATGTTGTTTGTTAGACCTTTTTAATCATTCCCTTTACCCCCTCCCTTACCCCCAAAGTCCTCTACACCCATTCCCCACCCTCCCCCAAGGAATCACTTACCCTTTCTTCTATCTACACCATGACCAAACTTTGACCAATGTTGACCACCACCACCCAGCCCTACCACCCAAAACCATAAACTGACCTGCTGCCCACCACCCCATCCCAACAACCGCCCACAACCACTCCACTCGCAGCCCAACGCACCCATACAACCATCAGCCCACTCACAAAACCACCACACAAGAACCAACCCTATCCCAAAACCACCTACAACCACCGCACAACTTCAACACGGCCACCAAACATGACATTAACACACGCCCCTTCCGATGCACCACCTAGCCACCCCTTCCGACGCACCACCTACCCCCATCAGAATACACCCGAGCCACCAACACCAGCGAAACACCACCGCAACCAATAAGCGCGTGACGGCGTGCAGAAAAACAAACGCCACCACCAGTGCCTTAGATCTAAGAGATCGAGGAAGAGGCCATGACTTGTTGGTCGCGTCAGTTGCTATTGCTGGTGAGAGAATTGAATCACGATCTTGAGAAAGAGAAGATGCCGGTGGTCGCAGTCGGTTCGTGGTGGTCGCAGTCGGTTCGTGGTGGTCGCCGTCGGTTCGTGGTGGTGGTTGTCAGTTGCTATTTTCTGGTGAGGGAATGGTGGAGGAGCGGCACATTATCAGGTAGAAGGGAAGGAGATCATAGGGGGAGGAAGAACGAATCTTTTTAAACCAAACAACATTTTTAAACAAAGGGTTTTGTTTTCCTTTCCCTTCCTAACCCTTTCTTGTTTCCTTTTCCCTTACCCCGTGGTAACCAAACGCCCCCTAAAAGAAATCCGTTGCAACCCTTAAGTCTCGGCCCAAAGGAATACTTCACCTACTTACCCACATATATAAGATACCACTATAACTAGGGTAAACTTCACACATTTTCTCTCTCCTCTATACTTTGTAGCCGCCACTCTCACACTCTCACTTATCCTAAGAGATCCAAGAACTTTCTTCAGATTTCTTTTCACTTAATGGTTAATATCAAAATTCACTATTTTGTATTCAACAATCTATAAAATATACGGGGTGAAAATCTGAGCTGAGACAATGACTATGAATTTTATTTCATAAATAGGTAAGGTTTCTCCTTAACTATGTTTTTTTTTCTTAACATTTTCTCGGATTTTTGTCTTCTAATTGCTGTTCTTAATTTTTTCTGTGGAAAACTCATTTTTGTCATTTGTTTCGTTTGTTTCATAAGATGAGCATTTTGTCACTTTATTTTGTATATTTGTTAGTTCTATGAGTTCTATTGATTTTTATGTTAGATCTTAGAATTTTTCTGTAATTTATTTTCTATTAATTTGTCTTTTTTATAACCCATATCTTTTTAACAATGTACTCTGTTCAAGGTAAAATGTATACAACTAAGTTAACTTATGCTAGTAATTATATTAGGATAGTGCAACGCATTAGCTTTGTATGCTTTTTTTTTGTATCACTGATTTCCAAATTCCACTTCTCCAAATTCCAACTTTCTTCCTTGATGCATATTTTTTATTGGTTGCAGGTTCAAACTAGCAGATAATGAGGTTCAGTTGAAGGCTTGAAGCTCATAAATGAATGTCAAGATATCATGAATTAAGGATTCTACCAACCAAATGATTCTACAATGAAGTATTGTTAATTAGTGATACTCATTTAGGTTTCTGGGTTTTTTAGCTAACCAAATGATTCTACAATGAAGTATTGTACTAAAGATTGTTTAATAATATATGAAATAAAACTATCTTCACATTTATGTGAATTAAGTATATCATTGTGTTTCCCACTATGGCATTATCTCTTATTTGATTATTTAAATGTAAAAGTCTCTGCAATACCTACTCCCTGTAGCGTATAGGTGAAATGATTTTTTTAAATCTAATGAAAGCCAGCGACGGACTACTTTTTTCTCTCGCTGAAGTTAGCGACAGACTATCTTTTTCTCTCGCTGAGGTTAGCAACGGATAAGTAAATTCCGTCGCTAGATTTTTAGCAACGGTAATTTCTTCCGTTGCCAACTTAGAAAAGGATGCCTTTGATATCCGTCGCTGGTCCATTTAGCGACGTCACTTTTAGAAACGGACAAAAATCTGTCGTTGGTCCGTCGCTATAGGTATTTAGAGACGGAATTTTGTCAATCAGCAACGGATTTTTTCTGTCGCTAAATGAGCTTTTTTTTGTAGTGTTTACGAGTTGTGCGACAATAATGCACTTAGGAGATAATTTGCACTAACTTTCTCCATCTAGTTGTGGTTTTGTGTTTTACGTTGAATTATAGGTTTTAAGGCATTATTTATCTCTTCTATTTTCTGATGTTTTATTATTGTCGTAGTGGATGGAGGAGTTTAGAGGCACTTGTGAAGAGTTCCAAAGGCCTCAGGATCGAGAACTTAGACGAGAAGTAAATTTCTTAAGTGCTTATTTTAGACTATACAAAAATCTAACTAACTTGCAAACTTTACTTTCTTGACCTTTCACGACAAACCCTTTCTGTTGTCAAATATAAATGTTCGCATATAGCTCTGCATTCAAGAAAGAAGTCTAAACATCCATTTGATGGATCACAAGATTGTGTATAGCGGCAAGAGCAATCAGCAATCTTATAGTAGAGATTCTAGCAACGGGTGCATATGTATCAAAATAATTGATACCGGACTTTCGGGAAAAGCCATGAGACAATAATAATCAAGCTTTGAACTTAACATATATAATTCCATCGGTTTTCAATCCATTTACACTGTATTGGTTTATATTTAGGAGGTAAGTCATCTAAAACTCATGTGTTATTCCCAATGATGAAATTATCCTTAACATGATCAAGTCGATAATGCCAAAGAGAATAATTATTATTAATAACATAAACATTATTTTTCATCGAAGTATTCGAAATACTCTACTTAAACAATTTCACTACATAAGTAACTTAATCTAATAAAGAAACCACCCTTAGATAAAGTAAATTTGTCCAGCTCAAACATCGTACAATCTTAAAACCTATTCAATTCAGGATATAGCTCTCTAGACAAGATTCTTTCTAAGTTTCGGAGCAAATACAACATCCCTTAAAACAAAAGATTCACCTGAACTAAACACTAGCGTTGCTTGTCCTACACCCAAGACTTCAGTTGTAATATCATTCCCCATGTAAATAAGAACTTCATGATCCGCCTCCTTCAAGGTCTTGAAGAGAGTATGTTCCTTGCATACATGACTTGAAGCTCCCAAATCGATAATCCATGAACAATCATCTTGTACACAAAAGATTTTAGAAATCGTACACACATAATTTAAAACCAAATTACGTGAAACTTGTACACAAATACCTTGATTGGCATGGGATTGGCTAAACTAGTTGTACCCTACTTCCCACCACCTTGACCATTCTTCTTGTTCATCTTTTTCTTCCAAATGTTGAAATCCTTCTTGAAGTATTCGGGCTTACCATACTCCCAACAAGCACCTCTCTCAAACTTTGGCTTCTTGCCATTGATTCTCGTAGTGAAATTATGAGCCCTCTTTTTAGGATTATAGTACTTGGACTTACCATTCTCACCATGTTAATGGTAGAAGAATTAGGATTTACCTCCCTTTGTCCATCTTGAATACGGATACCCACTTTAATCCGAAGATGAGCACCCAATTTCTCAAAATTCCTTTCATCCTTCTTATGTTTAAGAATATTCCTCTTTCCAAGAGAACAAACAACAAAGGTCTCATCTAAAATAATTTCCTGGAATTGTTCCATAAATGGTCTATATTCAAACATTCTAAATTCTTGAAATTACTAACAAGAAACTTCTTACTTGAAACATTTTCGGTCATGTACTTAGATTCAAGATCATCTTAAAGAACCTTAGCGGATTCAAAAACCTGATAAATATCAAACAAATTATCGGATATATCATTGAGATGTGTTCACAACATATGCAGTCGTCGTTCTCCCACTTCTTCCTCTTTCTTGTAGCCTATGGTTTCGTCGTCGGTTCGCATAGGCTTCGGTGAGTTGAGGACGTACAACACGCTTATTGAAGTGAGAAGGAAATGCATCTTCTTTTGTCATCTACGGAACCCTACGCCTTCAAACTTATCTAACTTGTGAAAGTTCGTTGTCATTTCACAAATCATTGCCATCTTCAATAAATATTGCTTTTGGATTGTTAGTGTTAGTAACCTGATAATGAAGCAAACAACAAGAACAACAAAGAATCCTCTAGGTGTGTTGGGAACATAAAAGTAATATTTCGACCCTTTTATGCAGCACGGGTTACACGAAATTTACTTCTGAGATACAAAGAAGAGTAGTGAATATCATGCTCATAGGAGATATAACAAATGAGAACAAAGTGTATTGTGATTTTGATGTGATGAAGAGTAGAAAACAAAGTATATTGTGATTTTGATGTGATGAAGAGTAGAGAGAAACTTGACTGCTTGAGTGAGAGATCTATTCAGAATTCATTCATTCATCAAGTGACAACCACTTTATTATGACGTTGGTAAGCCAGAAAACTGACAATAACCTCTCTATAAGCACAACATACGTAGACTTGGGATCAAAATCAACGTCGCAGGTCGCAAAACAGATCGCGACTCACGACCCACACTAGTGGCGGACGGTGACATGTGGCTTGTTGCTTCCCATTTGCATTTTCTTGCTTGCTTCTTTGTTACTTGAAGCCCCATGTCTTGTAACTTGTTTTCTAACTTTAAACCAACATACATTTTAATGTTACTTAAGGAGTGACACCTTAACCAAACAACTTAATGTAACATTACATGAATCAAATGCTCTAATAATCAACATTAATAGTAGGTTAGAGTGATGGTTAGAAGTTTAGAACTCCTTATTCCATACTCAAGGTTACAGATTCAAATCTTAATGTTTGCATATATTTTTTAATATATGAGACTGAAGTGGATAGAGTGTCATACAAAGATGGAGGGTGACACATATCGAATTGCAATTCTTGCCTACGCTTTTAACATATAAATAGATTATGATAGTTGCTTATTACAATTCTATTATATAAGGACGGTTTTTAAGAGGCCTTTTTCACACGTATTTGGATATATTTTTTAATAATATACTATCAATGTTGAACCCATCACATGAAATATTGATTCAATTAGCTTTATATTATCCTTATTCATAGCTACATAAAATGTTAGCTTATACTAGCTTAGTTAGTTAAGCTTAGCTAGCTTAGTTAGTTAGTTAGAACTGAGTTAGTTTGTTAGAGTTTGTTAGATTGTTAACAAACTACCTAGCTTCTTAGCTTGTATAAATAAGAGCTTTAGATCATCTTTTCATTTCTATCAATAAGAATTAGATTACACAGAATCTCTTTACTCATTCTCTCTCAAATCTTTATGATCATATGCTCTTCAATGGAGCTTCATTTCATCTTTTATCATGGTATCAGAGCAGCTTTCTTCGAAACTACTTAATACTTAGTTACACCATTTCATTCCGCATTCTTATCTTGATTCATTCAATCAAGCTTCTCAAATCAAAAATCAGAAATTAAGTTTCTGATTAATATTTTCTCACAATTCTTGATTTCAAATGGCTCAAGAAAATGCTTCTAACAATATTAGTAGAACCTTGGATCCTTCTCAAGATCCAATCAGTCCATACTTCATTCATCCATCACAGGATACTAGCCTCAAAATGGTTTCAAATCAGTTCAATGGAACTGGATATGCAGATTGGAAGAGATCTTTATTGATTAGTCTTTCAGCGAAGAACAAACTTGGATTTGTGGATGGATCAATCACATAACCAGCAGCTTCAAACTCATTACATCTAGCTTGGAAAAGGTGTAATGATATGGTCATATCATGGATCCTTAATTCCTTAGAGAAAACAATAGCAAGGAGTGTTTTGTTCTTCTCAACAGCCAGGGAGATTTGGCTTGACTTAGAAGAGAGGTATGGATGCTCTTGTGGACCACAATTATTTGCTTTACAACAAAGTTTGAATGAATTAACACAAGACCATCTCAAGATAGCTGAGTCTTTTACACATATGAGAATGTTATGGGATGAGTTGGATGCTGTCAATCCATCACCACCATGTAATTGTGGTAGCTGTACTTGTAACACTACTCAAAAACTGGTGAAACTTAGAGAAGATCAGAGGTTAATACAATTTCTAATGAAGCTAAATGATGAATTTTCATCTGTTAGAGGCAATATTCTTATGATGCAACCTTCACCTGCTGTTACACAAGCATATAGATTGCTAGTTCAAGAAGAGAAACATAAAGAGGTTGCTAATCTTTCATCTAGCAACACAGAAACCCTAACATTTGCTGCAGATAGAAGAAATTTTGCTAAGAGAAGAAATTATACATCTTCTAATCAGAATGAAAGACGAAATGAGAGAATTCCTAACAAGAATATGAGTGGAAACAAGAGAAACTCTGCACATTTCTGTGAGCATTGTCAAATAACAAGTCATTCTACTGAAAGATGTTGGAAACTGCATGGTTATCCCCAAGGACATAGGTTTACTTCTCAAAACAGAAGAACAGCAGCCTATAGTCAAAGTGATTCAATGTCACAGCATGACACATCATCCAAGACTTCAGTTGATCAATAGAATAATAGAGCTTCTGTTCAAACTTCCAATGCTGTCAACAATTTGACTATTGATCAATACAACCAGCTTCTGCTGTTGCTTGGAAATGCACAAAAACATCAAGAAACACATAATAAATCAGCTATGGTTGCAGGTAATTTCCGTTTATTATCCAATGTTGGTTTAAATTGGATAATTGACAGTGGTGCAACAGATCATATGTGTTGTGATCTTTCTTTATTCAGCTCTTATAGAGTACTTCTGGGACAAACTCATACAGTAACCATACCTAATGGCAAGATAGTCAACATAACACATATAGGAAGTATCAAAATCAATGATTTTCTTTCATTGAAAGATGTTTTATATGTGCTAGAATTCAAGTTTAATCTGATCTTAGTTCAGAAATTATGTAAAGACATTTGTTGTACTATCTCATTTACTCCAAGTGGCTGTTTGATTCAGGGATCTCACATGAACAAGCATCTTGGTGAAGCCAAAGATGGGCTATATTTCATTCAAAGTCCTGCTCAACACAAAGAAGATGATCATTCTGCTATTTCTTGTATAGCTACTACTCAGGATCAACAGATCAAGCTACTTCATCTCAAATTGGGGCATCTACCTTTTTACTCAAATAAGGCATATCGAGCCTGAGTTCAATACAAAAGCTTTTCACTAAATGATTTCTGTCAAATTTGCCCACAAGCCAAGCAACATAGGCAATCTTTTCCTACTAGTAGTATTAAAACTGATAGACCTTTTCAGTTACTACATTTAGATGTATGGGGGGCCCTATATTAATTCTAGTATAGTGGTTGTAAACTCTTTCTTACAATTGTAGATGATTTCAGTAGATTCACTTGGGTTCATCTCATGAAATCCAAAACTGATTCAGTGTCTATCTTGGACAATTTTCTCTCTTATATACAAACTCATTTCAGTTCTAATGTTCAAAGTATAAGAACTGATAATGCCAAAGAATTGTGTGAAGGATCTATGAAACAACTCTATCTCAGCAAGGGTATACATCATCAAACCAGTTGCAGTGATACACCTTGGCAGAATGGGGTAGTTGAAAGGAAACACCAACACTTGTTAGAAACTGCCAGAGCTTTGTATTTTCAAGCTAATCTACCTTCCAAGTTTTGGGGTGAGTGTGTACTTTCAGCAGCATTTCTCATCAATAGAATGCCCCTAAGCAGTATTTCTTTCATCACACCCTATGAGAAACTTTTTAAACAACCTCCAAACTATGATCTTCTTAGAGTTTTTGGTTGTTTATGTTTTGTTCTACTTCAAAAGTCCACATAAATAAATTCATGCAAAGAGCCACCCCTCATGTGTTCATTGGATATTCTTCTTCTCAAAAGGAATACAAAGTGCTTAACCTTGACTCTCACAAAATTATAGTGTCTAGAGATGTTGTTTTTCATGAACAACACTTTCCTTTCCACTATTCTTCTAACCCTACTTCTAAACCTCTTCAACATTTTCTTCCTCACTCCACTGAAACTCTCATAGATGATTTTCTTTTTCCTCCTCCATTTCAAATTACACCTCATCAAGTTTCTTCACCGTTACCTATTCCTCAAGCTCTATCACCTCCTCTTTCTCCTAATATTTCTCATTCTGATACTTCTTCTCATTCTTATTCTTCTTCTGTCTCTAAGACTCCTACACAACATCCTATTTCTTCTCCTAACTTACTAGTTGATCTCACTGAGTATTTTCCTCCTGTTAGGATGTCTTCTAGACCTCATCAAACACCCGTTCATCTTAAAGACTATGTTTGTTCTTTCAGACCTAGAAAAACAAACACCCCTCATTGGTGTAACCTTGTTACACTTACTTCAATTCCTACTCTTCCTATCATTCCTACTAAACCTCTTTCCTATTCAGTTGCTATTACAAATCCTCTTTGGGTTGCTGCTATGAACAAAGAGCTCTAAGCTCTCACTGACACACTCATACTTGGATATAGTTGATCTCCCACTAGGTATAAAGCCCATAGGGTCTAAATGGGTTTTTAAAATCAAACTGAAATTAGATGGCAGTGTAGAAAGGTATAAAGCCAGGTTGGTTGGAATGGGTTTCAATCAAAAATATGGGATAGATTATCAGGAGACTTTTTCTCCAGTTGTGAAAATGACTACTATTAGATGTCTTTTGGCTCTTGCTGCTTAGCAATCTTGGCCTATATACCAATTAGATGTCAATAATGCCTTTTTATATGGTGATTTGATTGAAGATGTCTATATGAAGATTCCTGAGGGTTTATCCTATCCTTCTAGCAAAGTTTGCAAGCTTAAAAAGAGTCTCTATGGTCTTAATAAACAAGCTTCTAGACAGTGGTTTGCCAATCTCTTACATGAGCTCCATCATCAAGGTTTCATTCAATCCAAGAATAACTATTCCTTGTTCATTAAGAAACAAAACAACTCTGTTACATATGTTGCTGTGTATGTGGATGATATCATCCTTACAGGTACTGACAAGCTTGTTATTGATGCTCTTAAACAACACCTTCATCAAACTTTTAGTATTATAGATCTCGGCCTTCTTTCTTATTTTCTTAGCATTGAAGTCCATCATTTTCATGATGGCTTAGTGCTTACACAAGCCAAATTCACTAATGAGCTCCTCCAATTTTGCCTTGATCATCATCTCTCTTTACCTAAATCTGTTGTTACTCCTTTACCTTTGAATCTCAATTTAACTTCTTCTATTGGCACACCTCTTCCTGATCCTCTTCTCTATAGAACTCTTGTTGGCACGCAAACTTAATTTTCTTACTCATACCAGGCCTGATCTAGCATATAATGTTCAGACTTTCAGTCAATATATGCATCTCCCTATAACATCTCATTTTTCTGCTATGCTACATACTCTCAGTTATGTCTCTCATACTAAAGGCCAAGGCATTTTACTTAAAGCTACTGATCATCTCAAACTTCAAGCTTTTAGTGATTCTGATTGGGGAGATTGCTTAGATACAAGGAGATCTATTTCAGGTTATGTTCTTTTGCTTGGGAATTCCCCTATCAGTTGGAAGTCTAAGAAACAATATGTTGTTTCTAGATCATCTAGTGAAGCTGAGCATAGGTCAATGGTTGCAGCAACTTCTGAAATCACTTGGGTTGTTAGACTTCTTGAGGAACTTGGTTTTAACAATCTCAAGCCTATCACTCTTCATTGTGATAATTAATCAGCATTACACATAGCTCGAAATCCTGTTTTTCATGAAAGAACTAAGCATATTGACATTGATTGTCATTTTACCAGAGATAAGGTGCTTGAAGGTCTCATTCAACTCTCTTATCTTCCTACAACAAGTCAACTTGTTGATGTCTTTACTAAGATCTTGCCCTCTTCTCAGTTTAATACACTTCTTTCCACACTTGGCTTGTTCTCTCCATAGCCTAGTTTGAGGGGGGGTGTTGAACATATCACATGAAATATTGATTCAATGAGCTAAGTACTAGCCTTATTCATAGCTACATAAAATGTTAGCTTAAACTAGCCTAGTTAGTTAAGCTTAGTTAGTTGGTTAGAGCTGAGTTAGTTTGTTAGAGTGTGTTAGATTGTTAACAACCTAGCTACTTAACTTGTATAAATAAGAGTTTTAACTCATCTTTTCATTTCTATCATCCCTAGTAAAATAACTTTTATTTGCTGCCCCCTTATTGCTGCTATTCTAGTGTTTTGCAGCAATAACAAAGCTAATAGCTGCAATTTTAATATAGAATTGCAACAATTAAAACAAAATCTTCTAATTGCTGCAATTCTATGTTGAAATTGTAGCCAATAGTATCTTCTAATTGCTACGATTGTAAATTAAAATTGCAGCCAATAGAAAATTTTGACAAAATGTAAATTTACATAGAACTTTAATTATATTCTCGGTTCTCTTCTAGTACATGGATTGCCAAGGTGGAAATCTGTCCGTCCAAAGTAAAAATACGAAAAAACTAAATATGATAACTGAATGCTTGAAGGCGTGAACAATAAACTGACATTCTTCCTCCTCCGTCTAATTAGTAATTAATCTCTTTCAATTTCCAAAACACCATCATTAATTCCTCCATCTCTTCCTATTCTCCAAATAAAATCAATCCTTTTCGTTGTTTTAGAGAGAAGGCGCCTTCCACCGCCTGCCTTCCATCTCGCCACCTTCCACCGCCTGCCTTCCATCAAGCCCCCTTCCACCGTCGTTGCTCACCGAAAACAACCACGAGATTGAGGTCCTTCACCAGGTGTTGATTCCTCAAGCTGTCTCGACTCATCGACGGTCATCAGACCTTGCAGAAATCAGGAATCGGTTGACACCAGTTTAGTATCTTGACGTTGGCTGTAGTGAAGGAAAGTTCGATGTCAGGGGTTTCATTCCTACGTCAATTCGTGAAATTTTTGGTGGATAGAAGGAAAGGTGAGCGCTTGATTGTCGAATTCAATTAAAGGAGAGGAGAGCCCCATCTCCGTAAGATTGTAACTTTGCTTGTGTTATTTTATTTGTTATAAGTAGATTTGTAGAAATGCAACAAAGGTAGCGAGGAATATTCAAGTGTTTAGATTTGAGTTTACTCTCACATCAACTTGAGAGTCTGAGCAGCCAATAATTGTTTAATTAACATAGCTGTTCACAAATATTACCAACCTCCATCTCCTCCCTTCCGCCTTCACAACAACTATCTGCAGTTGCTTCCCAACCTTGAATAGTTCTATGAGAAGCTTGTTGAATTTTAGTTTAATTTATTTTTTAAATTTTAGTTTTTTTTTGTAAGTTTTTAGTTTTTCCTTTTATGTTTTTTCTTTTTTATTATCTTAGTTCTCATTAGTGGTCTATCCCGACATAGAGAAACCTCTAATTATCTATGTACCTATTAAAAGAAAAGGTGATGATTGAGTAGCAGTTGTTTGATAGACGAAATTTACTTTTTTTTAATTTGCATATAGTTTGATTATATATCTCTAATAAAAATATAGTTTGTTTATAGCTCTTAGTAATAATATTGATTAAAAATAAGAAAATGGTTATGTGAAATATCCGTGAATTTTTTTTTTAAAAAAATGTTTTTAATTGCGGCTCTTCTTGACAGAAATAGCAGCAAATAAAAAAGATTTTCATGGATTATGGCATTAGCTTATTGCTTCTATTTCTTATTCAATAGCAGCAAAAAGTTCTTTATAGCTGCTATTCTTTAGAGAACAGCAATAAGAAATGTTCTATTTGCTATCCCTCTAGTTGCTGCACAATAGAAATGACCAGCAAATATCATAAAATATGAAGCAGCAATTAAATGTTTTTTTACTAGTGTCAATAAGAATTAGATTAAACAGAATCTCTCTACTCATTCTCTCTCAAATCTCTATGATCATATGGTCTTCAATGGAGCTTGTTTCATCTTTTATCAATCAATGTTATAATTTGTGATAATATGGTATTTGATAGCATTAATTACATGCAATTATTGTTTTAAATATTGTTAAGTGCAAATTTCTCAGGAACGTTATATTTTAATTTTCTTAAAAAATTCAAAATCACACATGCATTAGCCTAGGCACATTCTAATAAGTATGTTATTTCAAGTTTCAACCAAAAAGAAAGTCTAATATGTATAATACACTATCCAACTCCATTATCTCAAGCATGTCGCCATATATAACGGTTTGGGTTAATAACTTGTGGAGCCAAACTCGAACTATTTTGTTGTATCTTCTTAAAAATCTTAATTACCCAAAAAGGTACAAAACGCATCTTCAAACAATCCCAATCTGAAATTTGTCACGTCTTAGATGTTGACAAAGGAATACATCATAATGATGCCTACAGACTTCCTAAAAGCTTAAAAAACCAAACAAAACAAAATCATAACACGATTATCCATTATCATTTTTTTGGAAAAATTGACAAGAATAATCCGACCTTTGGCCGGTCTTCCATCAATGGTACCACCTTCAATTAATCCAGGTCTAATCCGACCTTTGACACTCATATTCTCTCATTGGTACAGGATGATGGCAACTTGTTTGACCGACTAAAATTACCGTTGACTTTCTTTAAAAAAAAAAACTTTTTTAAAAAATGAAAACCCACCCCCCAGCCCCATTCCCACCCTCACCCCATCCCCTCCCCTTCCCCCACTGGTGCTGGTGGCTGAGTCGCCGGCGGTGACTTTGGCGTTCCGGCAGTGGTAAGTGGTGAGTGAGTGTGTGAGTGATATGTTGGAAAGGGGAGGGCGTGGGGTGGCGGGGGAGGGGTGGCAGCAGAAGGGGAGGGGGTGGGGTGGGGTGGCAGGCGCAGGGGAGGGGGGGGGTGGGGTGGCAGGCGCAGGGAAGGGGAGGGGTGGCCGCAGAAGGGGAGGGGTGGTAGGCGCAGGGGAAGGGGAGGGAGTGGGGTGGCAGGCGCAGGGGAAGGGGAGGGGGTGGGGTGGCCGCAGAAGGGGAAGGGGAGGGGGTGGGCTGGCAGGCGCGGGGGAGGGGAGGGGAGGGGGTGGGGTGGCAGGCGCAGGGGAGGGGAGGGGGTGGGGGGTTGGCTGGGGAGGGAAATAATTTTTTTAGTTTTTTTTAAAAAAACTTTGATTTAGAATTTTAATTAAAAATTTAAGTTTTAAATATACTTAATTATCTATTAATTACATAATTAAGAGGATTACCCATGATTGTAGGTCACCATGACTTACCAACAGGTGAGGGACCAATGAGAGAATATGGATGTCAAAGGTCGGATTATACCTGGATTAATTGAAGGAGGTACCATTGATGGAAGACCGGCCAAAGGTCGGATTATTCCTATCAATTATTCCTTTTTTTTCGATTTTCAGTTTTTATATCAACATGTTAAATTTCGAGCGTGAGGTAATTTCAGTTTTTCAACATTTGTATTCTCGCTCTATTCACATATTCAGTTTAATCATTGTCTATGATCGATACGTAAGTACTATATAGTCATGTATGTGTGAATTTGTAAATTTGTCCAGATATGTATTTTCTCAATAGAAATTTGTTATAATTTTTACAAGTACAATTTAATTCTTTTGACGAGAAGTACAAAATTAAAGATATAGAAACACAACATTTATATATATGGACATGCGTAAAACATACAAGCATACCAATTTTAGAGTTTGGAGCGATTATTAGATATTATTTGTTTAATACTAATGGTTTGTATCTCATAGTTTTGACTTAATGAAGTTGTACCATTAAATTATGTGAAACTATTGGGTCAGACCGTCTGACCCAATATGTTTCGTCGGACGAAGCCGCGAGAACGACGTCGTTGCTCCTTCTTCTTCGTCTTCTTCCTCCGTCGCCGTCGCGCCGCTGCTCCTTCTTCTTCATTTTCTTCCTCCGCAGCCGCCGCGCCGTTGCTCCTTCTTCTTCATCTTCTTCCTCTGCCACCTTGTTGTGTCGACGGTGGACGTTCAAGAGAGAAAAATCCGACTGGTGGCAGCCATTGTTGTAGAGGAGAGAGAAATGAGTTAGTGTTTCAGTTAAAAGGATGAAGGTATGTAGTTACTCCCTTTTTTTCATTTGCTTCTAACTTGCTTTCATTCAGATTTTATTTTATTTCATTTACTTAAGTTTTGTTTTCAGTTAGACTAAAACACGTAAATGAAAAAATAAGATAAGTAACTGAACTTAAAAGACATCCAATTGAAAAAAAAAGATCAACTAAAAAAATTTGAAACCAACTGAACCAAAATTGAAACCAATTGAACAAAAATTGAAACCAACTGAACAAAAATTGAAACCAACTGAAACAAAAATGAAACCAACTGAAAGTCGTCCGACCAACTGTTATAGTCGAACCGTCTGACCCAATACCTTCTCTTAAATTATAGTAGGGCATTTTTGAAGTGAGGTTTCCCTTATCCTTACCATATAATGTATTTATTAAGAATTCCACTTAGACAATTGGTTTGCGTAGACTAACATATTAACGTGCAAGAGATTCCATTGGTATTAGGGTATTTTATCTTATCAACCTAAAAACTTTGGTTCACATATGATGTTATCATTGGTCCACTTCCTATAAATTGATGAGATTATATCCAGTGGAAACCAACCTAACTAGATAGAATTTTACCAATTTAGCTCTATTTTTTAAAAAATAATCTTAGTTATAATTATGAGATTATATTAAGGTAAGAAGAATAATTCATTGGGCTGTCCTGGCCCCTACCTAGAGGCCCGTTACAACGCATAAATCCCCCAACCCCCCTCCCCCCAAATCCCAAGCAAATGCTTGGGGTAAGAATTGATCCCTAGACTAAGTTAGGGAATATGGGAAGGCTCACCACTTGAGCCAACCTCAATCCTTACCAATTTAGCTATATATAATCGACTTCCTATGCTTTACTACGGCTCAATATACGGTCTTTAAGGTATTTAGACCACTCGCATGGTTTCAAGAAAATGATTATATATCCCGTCAAAAAATGATTACATAAGCTTTGGCTGAAATTTCAAACTACTAGGTGGCAAAAACTCATTAGGTTTGGTATGAACCGTATCCTTTTTCTAATAGGAATTCATTCATTGATTTAAAATTATAAGAATCTACAATATAAGTCAAAACTAGCAAATACATATCAAACTGAAATAAATAAAATTCTAAAATAGCAAAGTCACGAGCGTTGAGCAGATCTAACACTTATGAAAATCTTCGTCTTTCATATCATTGTCTATTGCAGCCTTCTACGAGGGGTCTATATGTTGTAGTTTTGAAGTAGAATCGAATTAAAATCAACTGATTGTAAATGAAGTATTGATGTCTTTTATAACCCTACACAAAATCAAATCAACAAAGGAACATTTAGAATCATACAAGTAACAAAAAATAAAGTCTCCAAACTCTCACATGGATAGAAATAAAATATAATAATGGGTAGAAAACTCTCCATTCGAGAGAGAATGAAGTTTATTAGCAACAATAACATTCAAATAATTGAGCAAAAGAAAAAAGGAGCTTACCACCGGTCAAAAGGGTGGCGGTAGCCCCCGAGATCAAAACTAGGGTTTTAAGGACGAGAAGGGAGAGAAAAGAGAAAAAGTAAGAGGCAGCTAGGTTTTTACCCCCAAATTTGGCCTGAACTGTATCTGATTTGGTTCAAACTTGAGTTTTTTCACGTTCGTAACCTGATATGTATTCAATTCAATGCTAATTATCTTTTTGCTACAAGATGATCCAACTCAAATTCGATCTATATCGATGCTTAATCAACGAACTACCCAAAACCAATTTAACCCATTAATCCAAAATATACATTTTTTGATAGGTAGTCGACCTAAAACAAGAAATTGGTTGAACCGACAAATACTTGATTTGACCCGATCTATATTTGATTGGTCCAGTGTTAACCCGAGCCAATTTAGCGATTCAATCGATCTCATCATTTGACATGATTTGTTTTGGCGTAACATGCTTTTGTACCTGCATATTCATATATAATTTGGATTTATTTAATTTATTTTAGTATATATAGAGATGTTATATATTAGTTATTGGGCCCTGTGATGCCCAAGGTTTTTGATAAGGCAAATGTCCATTTCTCATCTTATTGATGGGTAATGTATAATACATTAGTAGTCAATAACTCAAGAAAAGTTGGGGACATTTTGCAACCATTATTTTTTATTTTGTGACTATTAAAAGTGTTTTCAAAGAAATTCCAGGTCTCAACCTTACGTGGCATTAGTGAACCGATTGAGAGGAGTAGGGGTCTATATGTGATGCCCCAACTTTTCTCTAACCATGATAGTAAAAAAGACTCAAGTAATTGTGACTTGTGAGTAATGACAATTTACATATACATGAGGAAAAATTGCTTCTAATAATGCAATATTTTAACCGTTCACAAATAATAAAGCAATCTTTCGATTATTCTGGAATAATGCAACCTTTATACCCCATTTATTTTAAATGGGACAAAACTGAATTTAACTCAAAGAAGAGGTTAAATGAGATACATGCCATTTAATAATTGGTTATCATAAAAAATTATTTTAAAAAATATATAAAAACAAAAAGATTAAAAAAACAATAAAAAAAAAGAAACTGAACCCCCCGCTTCTTCAGTCATCGGAGCCACCCACCCCCTCCTCCCTTCCCCCAGCCACGAAACCACCACCGAGTACCGTCCTCACCACCACCACCTTAAAACACCCAGACGCCGCTAACGAGCCCAACGCCACCACCTACCCACCGTATTCACCCCCTCCCTAGCTCTCAACCAAATAATAAATATTTCCTCTGTTTCTAAATAAGTGACACACTTTTTGTTTTCACGTTTGCCAATGCATTATTTTAACCATTAATATTTACAATTATCAATAAATAAAAAATATAAAAAGTTGATATTAAAAAGAATTACATTATGACGAATCTAACAAGATCCTACATGACTATGTTTTTCCTAAAATATAAATCACCAAAACAAATTAAAGTCTAAATTGTGAATAGTAAACACTATTCAAATGTGTCACTTATTTAGAAACGTAGAAAGTATATCCCTTGTATTTTAGAATCACGAAGGGGAAAAAAGAGATGGGTATTTGAAGGATTCCAAAAAGGACGCATTATGGGGAACCACTGAAATCAAAAGTACATTCGGGAGTTGCATCAGAGATCAACTCTTGAATGGTGGTTTAATTATATATTTAAAGACAGATTTGTTTTCAAATGTTAGCTTTGATGAGATTGTAAACGGACTCCAAATATTGATGTGAAAATTTCTACTACTTTTTATTAGGCTACATTTGGATTTTACAACTTGTCGAATTGAATAGTTTATGTTGTGTTTTTCAATACAGTTTTGCCATTGGTTCACCCCTCCTCTTTTAGGATCATGGATCAGCCAACGGGTTATTATCCACGAGTATAGACTTATAGTAGTAATTCGCCTAGTTTATTTCAGTCCAATTGGTTCAGTAGGTGGGTGGCGGTTTCATGGATGGGGAAGGGGAGGAGGGGAAGGGGGAGGGTTTGGGGGTGGCCGATAGCAGTGGGGGTGGGGGTGGGGGATTAGTTTATTTTTTATTTTTTAAGTTTATTTAATATATTAATTAGAATTAAGAGTTTTAATTAAAAAAATTACCTTTTCTTCACATCACTCGTAATTTGTCTCATTTAAAATAAAAGGGGTTTAATTTGCATTATTAAATAATAATCGATTTGCTTTATTATTTGCAAACCGTCAAAAGGTTGAATTATTAGAAGCAATTTTTCCTATATATAATAAAAATTCTAAATATTGTTGTTACCTTTTACTTTTTTTTATTTTGTAATCTAAAATTTTGTAGCGCATTCATTAACTTCTTTGAGTAAATGAGTATCATTCATATGTTAGCTCAATGGTAGGGGATCCTTATTTTTTTAAATAAGGTTGTGGTTTCCAAACCTCCTAAAATAAGTACATATAATATCACCGAAATATCTAATTACTTCCAAATTTGTCCAAATCTGTGTAAGTTTGATACATGGCAAATTACTCTTGTTGCGACACGTGACAAATTTCTGGGGTTGACTGGTTGTGACACATGGCAAATCTCTCTACTTGCAACTCATGACTCATTTTTCTAGATAAATAGATCGATTTTATCGATCGATCGATAGATATTATCCCCCGAGGAGTTCATTAACATTATACTATATATGTTTCCTGAAATACTATAATTTTGGAATATACGTCAAAATCAGGAATAGTTGGTTAGCTATTATTTATGATAATTTAATATTTTTACTTTTAACTGTTTTATCCAACGCCCCACAACGTTCGTTAGCTTCTGCCGTACTGGAATACATTTTATTCTTTCTTTTTAGTTCCTACGTTGGACATGTTTAAAAACTAGTACTCTTACTATGAAATGAGGAAATGAAAAATATTGTTGGGTATATGGAGTAGAACTATAGAAGAAGTACATACAATATGGTATGAATAAACCGGAGAAAAGTAATGGAGGACAAGGATTTGATTTTGTGGTTCCCACGCGAATTTAACCTTTCATAAATCCGTCCACAATAACAGCTGTGGGGTTATTCAATTATATCCCATAATTTCCTGCATGGATGAAAACTTACCAAACAAAATCATCCATTTCCGAATTCTTAGAATTCATGTTTGAAAATGTTTCCTGCGCGAAGAAAATCGAGTGTGATTCCCATATTTGGTCTTTACTTAAATTCAAATCCTCTATCAATATTTGAATAAGACCAAAATTCGTTAGTTTTTGATTTAGACCCGCCAACAACCATTTGCAATTATTTGTTTTCTTTCTTTCTGCCATTAGTTTCTTTGGTGATGCTGTCTTATTCTTATACTAGTTTTATATACACGTTATGTGTGCAGGATCAGGTAAAATTCTACATAGGAAATATAACATTTAATTTATTTAGGGTATTTTCTATTTCTGTATTCAAAATTTTAAAATGTGAAAAGTTAGTTATGGATAGAGTTGTTCCATTTAATTAGGAATTAAAAAAAATGTGAATTTTGGTGTCCCCCTCCTCTTCACTTATATAATAGAGATAGTAATCTTGTTTATCATAATAATCTTATATGCATTTGATGTATGCGAAAGGGTGCTTTAAAGGAGAGTATTCATCACATACGAGGTGTACCATGAGCATGGTGGACCGAAGCTTAATTTTTTGCTCATGGTTCATTTAGATTTCCAAATGACCAATGAGCAAAAATGCTCATGGTACATCCGAGTGTTTAATAAAAGTTATAGATTTAGTGGTACCGAAGTTCTATAATGAACTATGTATTTTTTTTCCTTTTTCAAAAAAATTATTTGTAAAGTTCTACGAAAATTAAAAGACGATTTTCTTGTGTATTTTTGGCATCTTCTTCTTGTTCTTTTTTTGGCAAGGAAGAGTATTGTATTACTGTCAAAAAGATATATACTTCCTCCGTTTTTTTAGCTGCAACAATTGAATTTTTTACCTCTCACAAAAATTCCCAATTGTTGCAGTTAAAAACACGGAGGAAGTATACACTAAAACCCGTTGGTGGAAAGGCAAACCTTCTAGGAAGGACCCCCTAAACTCACTCAAGGTTCAAAACACAACTAAACTAATCGACTAACATAAATGATCTAACCAAGATTGATCTCTACTACTAACTTGGCTTAAGTTCAGAAAATGGTTTCTAGTCTTTCTGATACCTTTTATCTCACCTAAACTTTTCTCCACACGAGGAACCATATTTTTCTGTAAGGCCATATTTCTGACCCTCCAAATAGTATAGACGAAAGCAGAAAGTAGAGAAAGGAGAACGGACTTCTTGCATCTCGATCTGTGGATTTCTTGTAACTTGAGAAGACCCATCTAACAAATCTAGAGATATGAAAACACCTAAGTTGTACCCCTGCCCACACAAGGCATCCTTTAAGAACTTTGCATCCACAGATACAATCAGTAAGTAGATGTTGCAAACTTTCCTGAGCTTGACCACAAATCAAACAAGTTGTGTCAAAGCACATACCAAAACCAGTCAGCCTAACTCTTGTCTGCAATATATTCTGAACAACTAGCCATAATATGAACTTGTGTTTAGGAAGGGATATTTTGTTTCAAACCCCCCTAACCATTGAACTGTAGGGAGAAAACCCTCTGCTTCTCTATATTGTTTGTTAATGGAATAATGATGGTTAGCAACGCCGCCATGTATGCATATAGAGGTGCTACAACTCATCTTTCACTTTGCACAGACTTTTAACCACCCAGCTTGCAGTTGTTGGACCTTGGAAAGTCCACCAATCAGACCCTTTAATGTACACCACATGACCCATTTGATCACCCCACACATCATCCTTCAATGCACCAATGTGCCATACAATTTTTCCAACAATAAATTTGTTCCACAAACTTACATCTATTAAACCAAGGCCCCCATTCTTTCTTGGAGAACACACTGTCCTCCAAGCTACATAACCTGGACTGATAGCAACAGCTGAACCTTTCCATATGAAATTCTTGTAGATCACATTAGCTTGTCTTATGATAGTTTTAGGAAGAATAAAAATCTTATCCCAATAACTATGAAAACTCATATGCACAGAGTTAATCAATAAAGCTCTACCTGCAAAGGAATGCTTCCTAGTACTCCACACTTTAATTTTTGTTGTCCGTTTATCCACAATAGCTTAACAATTAGAAGCATTGACCCTCCTTGAACTAATTGGAACTCCAAGGTAGGAAAAAGGCAGGGATCCAATAGAGAAACCAGACATATCATGTAATCTCCTAACCTCTGCATTATCAACCCCAACAGAATGAAAAGGGGATTTATGCTCATACGCAATCAAGCCAGAAGAATTAGAGAAAAGCTTTAAACCTTGTAACAAGGTATAAGCAGACATCACTTTCCCTTTTCAAAAAAGCATAAGATCATCAGCAAAGCATAGATGTTTGAGCTTAAGAGCAGTATTGGGTAAATTTTGAAAGCACTAGAATCACCTATGAAGGACCATATTATACTTAGATAATCCATACATAGCACAATTAGAAGTGGCGACATTGGATCACCTTGTATGATCCCTTTCCTAGCTGGGAAAAACACCTTCAGGACTACCATTGATTATCATGGTGAACTGAGGTGTTGAGATACATTCCATAATCACAGCAATAAAATGGGGGGACTGGAGGGAATGCAGCAGATCAGCAATTCTCATATCGGCAACCTCACATAATTTGACGGTTTAACCAACTCTTTCATCCAAATTTAACGGAGCATTAAAATCCCCCATAATTGCCCAAGCACTATTAATAGACTTACGAATTACTAATAAGTCATTCCATAAAGCTTTCCTATCCTTTCTTTCATTGAAATTATATATAAATGGCAATTGAAAGATCTATTGCCATTTACCTTAGTTACAGAGCAATGAAGGTATATAATATTCACGGAGAAGGCGGTAGGATGCCTTCCAACCACAATCCTACCATGGAAATCAAGAAAGTTATTTGTGCTAAATCACCGACCACGGAAGAGATTAAGGTATATGTCACCTAAATTGATATCACGTATTTATATAGAGTTTTCTCCCTTATTTATGAGCTAATTTGTGCGTCATTTGATCTCTTCGGAGCTATTTTATACTAATTATAGTATATAGTCGTGGTTTTGTCGAATTGCAGGTTTTAGGGAGTTTTCTCCTTATTTCCGAGCCATTTTGAAGCTACCACGACTTTACGAGTTGTTATGAGGCACGTAGAAGTGGTTACGAGCTTTATGGATGAATATAGAGGTCCCAAGACCTCTAAACTTGAAGATTGAGTGCCAAAATGCTAAAGAAACAAGCCAATTGAGCTAACCCGTGTCCGGATCAGGCAGAATATGGCCCGATCGGGCGAAGAATATTATGATCGGGTGGTAGGCTTTCGCACCCGATCGGGCAGGCTTGGCCCGACTCAATCGGCCGAACCTAAAATTCTTGCTGCTAACTTGCATATGAGAAAATGAGCTGAGATGGAGAAGTGGTCCAACCCGATCCAATCGGGGAACATCCGCTCAATCGGGCAGGCCCACTTCTCAGCTTGGATGTTGTTTCTGCTTGTACGTCAAATAAGAGAGCTGTTGGGCCCTTTTTGCACATGGCTCGATCGGGCAGAGCCCGTCCGATCCAATCGGGTGAGGCTAGATTCCCCCATTCTTTGCGCTGTTATTGTTTTGTTACAGCAAAGAGTTGGACCAAGTTTTGGCTCAGCCCGATCAGGTGGCCCTTTGGCCCGATCGGGTACCGGGCACGCAAAGCCGAATTTCTATCTTTTATTTCCGTTTTCTAATTAGTTTGAGGGGATATTATAAATAGCTAAACTCTTCTATTTTAGAGACATCTTTATTCTATTATTTTCCATTGTTCATTAGTTTAGTTTTTAGAGAGTTTTATTAGTTTAAACACTTAGATTAATTCAAGAGGACATTGAACCTTGATTTCATTTCAATAACAGTTATTGATTTCCGTCAATTGGTTTTATTCTTTTCCCTTAATCTATTTAATTATTTTTTGATTGCTTAGTTTAATATTTCATTCATTCATGACGCCATTGTTAGGGTTTCATAATAGATTCTTCATTGTTGATTCGATTATGAGAGAGTAGTCTAATTCTAGGGATTTAGGGAGGAAAACCATGCTATTGGTTTCTAGGGCTTAATTAGATTGATTGTGGTGTGATTTGTTCTTGTTGAGTAATTAATGTTATTGCGCAGTTTTATTGATTGCTTGTGGTAATAATTGTTTGCACAGATCCGTCCTACTTTTAGAGGCCTAGTACACATCAGTAATTCTGATTATGTTAGTGAACATGCGGCATATGTTGAATTATGGACGTTAAGTCTTAACCATAGCTTAACACGTGCTCTAATCTATCGATTTTTGACCTAGGTTCTGATGGTTGTTAATCCTTTGATTGGTATAAGTATGGTAGACCGAACTAATTCCCTAGACCTTTAATTCATAGTTTAAGTCCCATCTTTATATTCTTTTCTTTAGTCTAAATAGTAGTTCAGTTGATTTTTATCTGATCTTGTTTGAAGTAGTTGTTTGGCTGGATATTAACTTAAAAACTTTGTCTCTCTGTGGATTCGACCCTACTTCCCTTGACTATCATTGTTTAGTCATTGTTAGAGGACTTAGGATTTATCTTTGATTAGGTGATACGACTTTAGCCTGTCATGACTTAACCTTTGTTTCAAGAAGGCGAAATAGTCTAATCTTCATTACTAGATAGAAGATTACGAGTCTGAGAGGGATTATATTGATGATTAACTCAGTCAACTTTATTCAGAGTTTTCTTCATTACTGTTAACCACTCTGAAAAGATCTAAGTACCTTGAGCTTGTTTTTGTAGCTCAATCAGCGACTCCTCAGGTTATAGCATCAGTTGTTCTAGTACCTCAATCTCAAGAGGAGGTATACCGTGAAGCTCAGCAATTGACTTCGATTTGTGGGATGGAGATGCTGAAGACGGGCCTTTCATTTTCTCACTCTCTACTTGTTGCTTCTTATCTTGGGATTTTGCCTTAGAGTTCCTTGCTAATGAGGATAAAATAGTCAATTCTATTTTTCTGTCATAGTACTGGTCTAAAACCCACTTAGTTATGAGCTATAATAAGGATATTTTTATTCAGTAGTTTCTCTTATTCTAAGTTACTATCATATAAGGAAAATATAGCTACAATGACTAATGAGAATGAAATAGATATAAAATCATTTTCCTGAAATTCTCTTTGTCCTTTCCTCTCAATTATTCCCTGTCATGTCATGTGCTGATTTTTCTGGAAAATTCTGTCATCATGGTATCAGAGCCACACATGGCAATATGGGAGTGAATATTGGTCGTTGATTTCTTTTCCTTCTCATCTTCTGGATCTTCTTTCTCCCTTTCCTCTGTAGCTCAAAAATATCTCTAAAAATTCCATTTTCTTAGAATCTCTTCAAAATTCTACCCAGATTGAGAAATTATCATCCTTCTTAAAAGCTCTTCTTCTCTACCTCAAAGAGTCCACAACCTTCTTAAATCAACCTCTTCTTTTTCTGCCAAAAAAAATTTCCAATTTTGAGTCTTCTACTGCTTCCCTCTTTCTCTCCCAAAGTGTCAAAAATCTCACTTGAAGAGATGATGAGCCCTCTTTTCTTGCACCCCTCCGATGGGGGAACCACCATTCAAGTGGAAAAACTTCAAGGCCCAGCTGACTATAGATCTTGGAGGAGATCTATGGAGATACAACTAGCATCCAAACGGAAGATGGGATTTGTTAGTGGCACAGTTGCAAAGCCCACAGAAGACGAAACCAAAATTGCAATGTGGGAGACCTGCAATCACATGGTAATTGCTTGGATAACTCATAGTGTCTTCCACTATAAGAAAATATGTTATGTTCATGAATTATGCTAAGGATATATGGAATAACTTGGAGAGTAGATTTTCCCTCACTAACGCGTCTAGGAAGTATAGGTCGAGTAAAGATTTGTTTGACACTAAACAACAAAATCTTTCTGTCAATGAATATTACACAGCTATGAGGTCCCTTTAGGAAGAACTTGATAACTTGAATGCTTTGCCCGTGATTAGTAGTCCTACTCCTGAAGTAATAAAACTTCTAGATGTGATTAATTTGCAAAGAGAGGAGTCTAAGCTTTTTCAATTCTTGAATGGTGTGAGTGATGAGTATAATAATCAAAGGAGCCAACTACTACTTCTTGCACCTTTACCTACTGTAGAGACAGCTTGTGCTGCACTGCAGCAAGAAGAAGCTCAAAGAGAAATATTACAATCTCCTAGAATGAATGTTGAGATGTCTGCTATGTATAGTAGAACTGGTGGTGGAAGGGTGACTTGCTCTGTATGTGGAAAGGGTCATCCCAAAGAAAGTTGTTGGAGAATAGTTGGGTTTCCAGAAGGCCATCCAAAACATAAACCTATTGCCAATAACCCTACATATCCTCCTGCACACATGTCTAAACCTCATTATCAAACTCAAACCTCCTACCATCAGCCCAAATGGAACACAAGCACCAACCAAAGAATGGTAGCCAGCGTAAATCAGGCATCAACCTCATCACCTCAACCTCCTCTACTGTTTACACCTCAACAACTTGATCAGATAGCCAAGTTGTTAACTCAAATCACCCCTCAACTTAAAGGCTCAGAAATAGATGAGGAGCTTGATAACCACTTCTCTGGAATGATTTCCTCCTGTTATAACACCACTCAATCAACCCATGAGTGGATCATTGATTCTGGAGCTTCAGACCACATGACTTACAACTTTAATCTTTTGTCTGAACCAACCATTGCTCACAATTATCCCAGAATCAATCTGCCCACAGGAGCCACTGCTGTAATCACTCATACTGGCAAAGTGAAACTTCCTAATGGACTTGTCCTACATGATGTATTGTGTGTACCCAACTTCAAGCACAATTTGTTGTCTGTGCAAAGACTAATTCATAAACCTATGTGAGGTGAAATTTCTTCCCACTCATTGTGCTATTTTGGATCACAGAACCAAGATTGTTAAGGGAATTGGTAAAGCTGAGAAGGGCTTATATTTCTTGTTGAATAACTCTGATTCCTTAAGAGCACATGAACCAATGCCATGTCTCACATCAACTCCTCAAATATCAAAACCTCTTGAGTTGTGGCACCACAGACTAGGCCATGCCTCTCTTTCTAAGCTTAAACACATCCCCTGCATATCACCTTATATTAACCAGGCTACCACTAGAGTTTGCGTTACATGCCCACTCTCTAAATTTCCAAAGCTCCCGTTCTCATTGAGCAACTCAAGAGCAGATCATCCATTTAACCTTGTTCATATTGATATCTGGGAGCCTTATAGGGTCTTCACAAAAGGAAAGTACAGGTTCTTTCTCACCTTAGTCGATGACAATAGCAGAACATCTTGGGTGTACCTACTGGAACACAAATTTGATTCTCTTGCAACCTTGGAAACCTTCCTAAACTATGCTCAAACGCAGTTTCACTGGAAAATCAAAACGATAAGGTCCGATAACGCCTTAGAGTTTGATGACTCCCTTGTAAACTCTTCTTTTCTCAATATGAAATCCTTCACCAGATATCATGTGTCAAAAGGCCACAACAAAATGCAAGAGTGGAGAGGAAACATAGACACATACTTGAAATTTCTAGAGGTTTGAGATTCCAAGCCGGTCTACCCCTTTCATGTTGGGGAGATTGTGTCTTGACAGCTGTGCATGTGATCAATAGATTTCCAACACCTGTCCTTAACCACAAAACTCCCTATGAAGTTTTGAACAAATCTCCTCCTACATATGAACACCTCAAAATATTTGGGTGTTTGGCATTTGCCACTAATTCCTCTTTTTCAACTGACAAGTTTGCTCCAAGAGGGGTGTCGTGTGTTTTCTTGGGCTATCCTGCTAGCCAAAAGGGATTTAAGCTGTTGAATTTTCTCACTATGCAACACTTTGTATCCATAGATGTAAGGTTTTATGAAGAAATCTTTCCCTTTCAAAGCTCATCCTTGACCTCATACATGCAACCTATGTCATCAGTTGATACTACTGCCCAAACCCCACATCCCTCCATTTATGATGATCTTCTTGATCCTTCTTTGGATCTTGAAGAACCAGATTCACCACCTGTAATCTCTCGTAGTACACCAGAACATATCCCTTCACCTCAATTTTCACCACCTATAATCTCTTGTAGATTATCAGAACATATCCCTTCACCTCAACTCAGGCGAACTACCAGACCCCATGTTCCACCAATATGGCATGAAGATTATGTCAACCCATCTATTGGCGCTCCCCTCCATCCTACTTCTCACATCTCAAATCTAGACCATACATCCATACAACCTGAATCACATCTCACTTCTCAAGTCGAGCCCACTTCTTTTAAAACAGCCGTCACCAAACCAGAATGGGTGCAGGCCATGAACACTGAGTTACATGCCTTGGAGGTGAACAACACTTGGGAGGTAACCACATTACCACCCGACAAATCAGCTATAGGCTGTAAGTGGTTGTTCAAAATCAAGCACAACCCTGATGGCTCCATAGAGAGGTACAAATGTAGACTGGTTGTATTGGGATGCAAGCAAAATATGGTGAGGATTACTATGAAACTTTTGCCCTTGTGGCAAAAATGACAACAGTGCGCACTCTTTTAGCGGTTGCAGCAATGCAGGAGTGGCATGTGGAACAAATGGATGTCACCAATGAATTTTTGCATGGTGATCTCCTTGAAACAGTTTACATGAAAATGCCACAAGGATATACTCATCATGGATGCAGAATCACCTTAAACTGCACTCCAACCGTTCCCTCTTCCACTACCACTGTGTGTAAGCTTACAAAATCTCTGTATGGTCTAAAACAAGCACCCCGTCAATGGTTTGAAAAGCTCTTAAGTACTCTACTTCACCTTGACTTCATTCAGTCAAAATCTTATTATAGTCTGTTTACACAACAAAAATCTCATTCCATCCTTCTCATTCTAATATATGTGGATGACTTGCTAATTTGTGGTAGTGATACTAATGAGATTAAGAGTATTCAATCCCTCTTGTCCAAAGCATTTCACATGAAGGAACTCGGGGAATTGAGATACTTTTTAGGACTTGAGGTTGACCGACGTGCAGCTGGTTTCTTCCTATCCCAAAAAAATATGCTCTTGATTTGCTCAAAGAATACAACATGATACATGCCAAACCCCTACAATTACCCATGGATACACATACAAAACTCACACCAGAAAAAGTTGAACGCCTCCTTGACCCTACTCCATATCAAAGGCTTCTTGGTAAACTCATTTACCTAACCATAACTAGACCTGATATAGCTTTCATTGTACAAGTTCTAAGCCACTACATGCACCAACCTACCTCTGTACACATGCAGGCAGCTAAGAGACTATTGAGGTACTTGGTTGCACTTATTCTCAAGGCATTCTTCTTGCTTCCTCTTCTGCTGTTGGCTATTGTATATTTCTTAGCAAATCACCTATTTCATGGAAAACTAAGAAGCAACCAGTGGTTTCTCGTTCCTCCGCAGAGGCTGAGTATAGGGCAATGGCACTCACAACATGTGAAGTCACATGGCTTTCTGCACTTCTCAAAGAGCTTGGCCTCAAAAACCTTCCTCGTGCCATTTTGAAATGTGATAATCAGGCTGCCCTTGCTATAGCTGCCAACCCCGTTCTACATGAAAGAACAAAAAATGTAGAAATTGACTGTCATTATGTGAGGGATCATATCAAAGATGGTTCAATTCAGACTGCTCATGTTCCTTCCACCGGCCAAATTGTTGATATCCTCACCAAGATACTATCAGTTAAACAACACTAGAGTCACATGGACAAGCTGGGAGCTTCACCTCACTCTCATTCTCCAACTTGAGGGGGAGTAATGTGGATAAAATAGTCAATTCTATTTTTCTATCATAGTACTGGTCCAAAACCCACTTAGTTATGAGATGTAATAAGGATATTTTTATTCAGTAGTTTGTCTTATTCTAAGTTACTAGCATATAAGGAAAATGTAGCCACAATGATTCTTGAGAATGAAATAGATATAAAATCATTTTCCTGAAATTCTCTCTGTCCTTTCCTCTCAATTATTCCCTGTCATGTCATGTGCTGATTTTTCTAGAAAATTCTGTCATCACTTGCCATGGCAACGGGACAAACCCAGAGAGGATCAGTTTCAAAGAAAATTCGCAAGCTCGCCAAATTTTGCACTACCACGCTACAGAGCTGCCTGAAAATAATTAACCGAAGCAATTGCTTGAGTGCCGCTCTATAGACGTCAGATTAAGACTGCAAAGACCCACTCACAAACTCGCCGGAGCCGAAGACACTCCTAGGGACTCGCTTGAGAAAACGCCTGAACCCTAGGCGCGCATTCGTTGCACTCGCTTAGAGAGGGGCTAACTCTCCTTTTCTCAAGGCCTGAGCTCTATGAGCCGAAGTGCCACCCAGAACCATGCCTGAGCATTAGATGGGCATTCGGTAATTTTTTAAAAGAGGCGGAGTTTCGCTCACACCTCGACTTTTTATAGGTTCTTTATTTCTTAGAATTCTATGTGTCTTCTTCTTGATCTTCTCTAAACTGTTATAAATATTGGATATACACTAGTTGATAACCGGTGACCATATCTTCCAAGCACGCCAATCCACTGTGGACAATGAAGTATCATGGTAATAATTCTGATATTCATAGAAGATTACAATTGAACTTTGATTGTCATCAAGAAACAATTCAACAAAAGTTTGTGTTTATGTTTTGTCCAAAGACCAGGAGAAAATTCTATATGAATTTCTCTAAAACAAGTTGCAAATAATTTCATGATCATCACATTATCATCATTACATGATTCTCATTCATACATATGGTATCTCTAAATTAATAGTAAAAATCAAGAAAGCTTATGTCTTTTCATAGTAAAAGTACATGTCCGTTCACCAAAAGACACAAGTTTTCATTTATGAAATACTTGGCACTAAGTATAATTTATTAGTATAACATTATATTTTATAAATAAATCTATCAAAATCATATCTTAATACATTTATACTATAAATGTACCAACATAAACAAGCATGACAGCTGTATGAATCTAAGACTTCATACTTAATTCATAGCAATTTATAAGCACGCTACTACAAGAATAGGGGATTCCTACATGCATTGCTAGGTCACGATCCTAACTAGTCATGGAGGAGTTTTAGGGGGGTCTAAGGCCCTTTTGCTCGATGGTTTAAAATGGGGACTCGGAAATGGATGTGATATAAATGTTTTGGAGGATGCTCCGTTATCAGGTGAAGGAGCTCGTGTTGTACCAAATATGTGGAGTGATAGTGTTTTGAGTCTTACGATATCTTGTCTCATTAATTTTAAGAACTGTTGGATTGAGATTTATCAAAGGTTGTTGAAACTTTTAGTGAGCATGATGGGCCCTAGATGTGGATATCCCTCTTTCTATTGTCTCGGCGCATGATAACTTGTTTTGGTGGCCTTCTGTGGACGAAATTTACTATGTGAAGACGGGGAATTGGTTAGGTTTTCTTGGGCTTGAAAGGCCATGGCGTTTTTAGCATGGGATGCATGAGGCCAAGCTGTGGAAGAAGGACATAAGGTATGGAATATTTATGGTCCATCTCAGATGTGTCATTTTCTTTGGAGAGCATGCAGTGCCATCTTGGCGACGAAAGAATGATAATTTGCCCGACATATTTTTCCAGATTCGTTTGGTCAAATCTTTACAGTATATTCTGAGTCCCTTATTCATGCTCTTTTTTACTGTCATTATGCCTTTTGTATAGGCTAGTAGTGAGTTTCTTTGTCACCTACTTGATGCCCCAACTTCATCTTTTGCATACAGGTTTATATGGATTGCTTTGAAGGTGGATAGAGATGACTTGCGTGGTTTTGGTACATTAGCATAGGCGGCATGGGCTAGACTTAATGAGGTTAGTTTCAAAATAAAACCCCAAATGTAGTGCAATCAGCAATAAATTTATGTAGATTGGTGGAGGGCTTTAGGCGGTACCACCAGCGGGTAAGCGGTAGTCCTGTTACGGTTAGGCCGCGACTTACTACAGCGCGGTGTATTCCTAATTGAGTTAAACGAAGGTAAATGTTGATGGTCATGTAGGTCAGGATGTAGTATGGGGTGGCTTTGGGGCTGCTTTACGCGATAAGGAAAGGAAGTTGGTGATGGATGTTGTTGTGTGTACCAAAGCACGATGGAATGTTGCCATAGCTGCAACAGCAAGATATGGCATTGGCCTGCTTTCCTCGATAAGCAAGGAAAGATGGTGATGGAGGCTTGTTGCTCAAAGGTGTGGCGCAAAAGTGATGCGTTGAATATGGTTCATGCGATTTCTCAACAGAAGGGAGACGTAGCTCCAATTGGGCATTTTTATTATAATGTGTGTTAACTTAGTTTGGCTTTTGATTATTTTAAATGTAGATATGTGAATAGAGTGGGGAATACCGTGGCACACTTAATTGCACGGTGGAACATTAGTGATGATAGTGAATATGTATATTTTGTTAATTTTCCCTAAAGTTTAATTACTTTGGTGAAGCTAATAATTGCTTATTAATGTATCCTAAATTTTCCCTCAAAGAAGAAGTATAGTGTCCATACAAGAGCCCTAACTAAACATTATTACTATCCTCTAGAGTTACCTTAAATTTATTAATCTCCACCTTTCATTTTATTGAAAGAATATCCAAGGGCCATAGTAAAAGTAATTTAGATTAAACTAGCTTTGTATGCATGCAAAGTGTGCGGCAACTTTTTTTTATTATCGAAATCTCGAGTAGATAATTATATATACACGATGTGTGTGTAATCCCCTCTAATTTTATGAATTTTATAAATATGTTTAAAGTATATTTATAATTAGTTTTCATGTTCATTTAATTATATTATTTAAGTGTTGACTATTTTGAAAGTCAACCATTATTTAAACGTTTTAAATAATCATAAATATTATTGGTTCAACTTCTAAATTACTAAATATTTTATTTGGATTTTGGGTCATGTTTTAAATGAATTTAATTTTGGGTTGAGGAGGCAAAACACTCTTTAGGCTTGGATGATCAACCTAAGCCCAAACTAAAGCTCTAAACCTATTTGCCTTACGTTTCTAAGCAAACCTATAAATACCCATCAAACCCCAATTTTGCCACATTCTTATTTCTCTCCTTCCCTCACTCTCACTGTCTGTCCTTCTCTCTATCCCTCGTTTTTTGTGCTGTCCCTCCGGACCACCACCACCACCACACCTCACTCGTCTCCGGTCGCCCGCACACCACACACTCCTCCTCTCTTCGCCTCGCCTTAATTCGTCGAAGCAACACCGCACCCACTCTTCACTCTCCCTCTCGCTCGTCAAGTGAGCCAGCAGCGGCAGCAGCGCGTGCTGCCACGCGCCGCCCTGCCACCTACGCGTGTTCCTCCCCCCTTGTTTTCCCGTTTTTTCGTGTTTTCTTCCGGTTAATTCTTATCCCTTTTTCCTCTATTTATATTTATTTATAATTTTGATGATTAAAGTTATGATTTTTATGATTTCTATATGTTTTTATTAATAAAGTTTGAAACTTTATCGTTTAAGTAATTAAAAATCTGATTTTTATTATTTATAAATTTCAGTTATAATTTCAGATTTATAATTTTATATTTATTGCTAGTTTTAAATATAAAAGTAAAGGTTTTAAGGTTTTTGAAGCCTAATTTACTAGTATTAATTATATTAAAGGTTGCTAAAGGTTGAAACTTTAGTGTTTTTAAAGTATTTTAAAACGAGTTTTGAAGCGTTTTAAAATAATTAATATTTCTGCAAATTAATTAGAGTATTAATTCATTGTTATTTTATTATTTGGTAGGCGGAGAATTTGCCCTAGGTGACTTCTAGTGTTTCTAAAGTGGCCTCTCATTTAGTCTACACAAGGTACGTACATGTCCTTATGTGTTAGACTAGTATCATGTCCTAAGGTTAGGATCTTGTATAGTATCATACATAGGGAACCCTTTTTATGGTTCATACGTGGCTATTGAATATGAAATTACGTTTTGTTGAGCATGTTAATTGCCTATGATGTTTATTACATGATTGAATGGATGTTTGATTCAAGCATGTTTGGGAAGGGAAGTTTATTTATAAATTCGCATGAGGGGTTTATAAATATGTTTATAGATTTTTGGTATTGTTTTCCTTTATGAATATTTTATTACTTCTCGAAGGCCGAGAACTTTGTGAGTAAGTTGGATTGGAATTATTATTATTATTTTACTACTTTGCAAAGACCGAGGGTTTTGTAGGAAATATTTGTTGTATCCATGTTATGTGCTTGTTGTCTTGTTAGAGTCCGACATCGAATAGCATATTAATACTTAAAGTGGAAAGGGAATAGCAATAGCTTTAGACTTATGCACGTCTGAAGTTTGGGACTAGTATGAGTTGGAGTACATGGTGGTAGCCCATGGTTTTTCTTGGGGCCGGGTTGATCATTGTGCCCTATTATTTCAAAAAGTTCCTCGATATCGTTGGTCAAAGGGATTACGGAGTCGTGCCCGTAATTCATCTTCTTAATTGAAAACAAGGTTTGGTTGGACAACTCGATCCATTGACTATTCAATTGACTAAATGAATTATTATGTTGTATGTTTTGTGAAGTCGAGTCTTATCTTATGAGTTGATGTTTTAGAGTTTTGTTATGAATCATGTTTTATTGCTTAGTAGTATCATGCTATATGTTCGTGTATTGTGTTGTTATGTATGTACTCAGCTTTGTTGATTACATGCTTTTCTGTGTGTCGATCATGGTTGTGCCTATTAATCCTGTTATGACCCTTAATTGGCGAGCAGTCCATCAATTGACTATTTGTCTACAGGTTTGAAGATGATGCATCTATACTCATTTGGGAATTGGGAGATATTGACGAGAGATAGTTTTCCCACTTATGTTGCTTTATTCATTTATGTTTCTTTTGTTAAGTGACTTTATGGATTATTTATTTTAAGTTGTTTAAGTTGTTTTTAAAGTACATTTAAAGTTTGCATAATGTTTTCATAATTACTATGGTTAAGTATTTATTAAAGTTTATTTAATGTTTTTCCGTTGCCAAATTATGAGTAAGCCGATACGTTATCACATGGGAGATAATACTTTGATAATTCTCTGTTTAAGTTGGAACATATATGTTTTCTAAAAGAGAGAATTGTCGAAGAGTTACAGCAGGTCAAAATTGAGTCAAAAATCTATACATATCCTAGTGGATTCAGGAAGTACCAACAACTTCTTGGATTTATCATCAGCCAAGAAGCTAGGGTGTGTTTCAGAGGCTATTCCTTCACAAGACATTGTTTTAGCTGATGGGAATACGTACCATGTCAGTTTATATGCAAAGGGTTTGTGTGGTACCCGGATGACCAAAGGTTTGTAGCTAATTTTTTGGTTATATCTTTAGGGAGTTGTGATATGGTTCTTGGAATACAATGGTTGAGTAATTTAGGGCTAGTTTCATAGGATTTTCAGGAAATGAAAATGGAGTTTACTGTTGAAGAACAAGTTGTGGTGTTTAGGGGAATATCAAATTAGAAGCTGAAAGTGTTAGATGGTAATCAGGCCAAAAATGTTATGGAAGTTGTTGGACAGTTATGCTTACCTCAGGTGTTTAACACTCATGAGGATGCTAGTTCTATTTCTTGTTGTGTTGTTGATTTGGAAAATATTTCATTTCGTACTAAGTTGGAGAAATTAAAGTCTTAGTTGAGATCAGATTTTGAGGAACCCACTTAAATACCCCAAATCATAAGTGTCTTTGATCACAATATTCCATTATAACCTGGTACCAAGCCCATCAACATCACGCCATATAGGTACCCTCTCAAGCAAAGGATTGTTATGAGCAGATAGTACAAGAAATGATGGATGGGAGAATTACACAAATCAGTAGCAGCCTATTTGCTTCTCCAGTGGTTTTGGTAAGAAGAAGGATGGTACATAGAGGTTATGTGTGAATTACAGGCAATTGAAGAACAAGTTTCCAGTACCAATGATAGATGAACTTATTGATGAATTAGAAGGGGCTAAACTTCATATCACGCTACCCTCAGTTAAGGGCATTTTGAATAATGTGTAAAACATAGCATTCAAGTCACATACTGAGCATTTTGAATTCTTAGTCATGCCATTTGGCTTGACAAATTCTCCACCATCATTTCACACAGATGAATTAGCTCTTTAGAAGTTTGCTCAGAAAGTGTGTCTTGATCTTTATTTAAGATACATTGGTTTATAGTAAAAATCCAAGTCGAAGGACTTCATTTTGTCACTTGGTTTTCGTTTTAAGCCTGGCCAATTATCAGCATCGTATGATCTGAGACTCTCTATCTATTGTTTGACTTTCGGCATCTTTATTAACGAGGAATTCCATCTAATCATTGGGACCATTTAAAGGCATTATTTAAGTTGCTGCAAAAGGATTACATGTCTGATAAGCCTAGAAAATGCTCATTATTTGTAATAAGATTTGAAATATATAAAGCATTTCATGTCGGCCAAGGGAGTAGAAACTGATTAAAGGAAGGTAGATGCGATAAAAAAAAATGGCTTATACCCAATAGTGCTAAATAATTAAGAAGCTTTCTTGGTTTGACCGACTATTACAGGAAGTTTGTAAGGGGATATGCAGAAATTATCAAAAATCACTCAAGCTTACTTAAATAGGGGGCCTTTGAAGACTTAGAGTGCATTGGTGTCTGCTCCGATACTTGTCGTCCCTGACTTTTCTAAACAATTTGTTGTAGAAACTGATACTTCTAAGGAGGGTATTGGAGCTACTTTGATGCAGGGTGGAGATTCATTAGCATTCTTAAGTAGAACTTTAGGGCTCAAGTGGAAAAACTTGTCAGTATATGAAAAGGAGATACATGTTATTGTTTTTGTTGTTCAGAAATGGGAATGGTACCTTAGCCATGTGCTCATAAAAACTTAGCTCAAGATGGTTGTTACAGCAAAAGATATCAACCCTTTTTCAGCAGTTATGGGTTTAGCTATGACATACAGTATAGAAGTGGAGAAGAAAATCTGGCAGTTGATGCTTTGTCAAGAATTTTTGGAGTAAAGTAATTAATATGGCCCTTTTTTGGTAGATTCTGATCTTAAACAGCCAATTTTAGCAAGTTATGAGCTGGACTTCAATTTAGCAACCATCATTGACTAGCTTAAGCATAAACAGGTGCTACCTAAGTTCTTGTCACAAGGGGCTTTGTTGAAAAAGAAGGGCAAGATAGTAGTAGGTCCTAATGATGCTTTAAGACATAAGATTGTTGAGTGGATGCATGCCAGTCCAGAGTTAGGACATTCAGGCAAGGATCATACTCTTAAGAGGATCAAGCAGCTCTCTTACTAGAAAATGGTGGCAAAGGTTGTCCAATAGTTTGTAAGGAATTGTAAGATGTGGCCAGCATCGAAGTATGATAATGTTGCTTATCTAGGATGGTTGCAACCTTTACCTATTCTTGAAGAAGTTTTGGATAGATATTTCAATGGATTTCATTACAAGGTTGCCCAAGTCTAGAGATTTTGATGTAACTTTTTTGGTGGTGGATAGGTAAAGCAAATATAGCCACTTTATGGCCATATCACATCCTTTTTCTGTTATTGGGTTGAAGATGATGACCAAACTAAGGTGGCCAATAGATGCATATAGAATTACTTGAGATGCATGTGTGGGGACAGACCAAAGAAATGGAGTAAGTGGCGTCATGTGGCAGAACGGTGGTTCAATATTCAACTCCATCCATCTTTGCAGCTGACTCCCTATGAAGTCGTGCTGTGTTACTCAGATACGTATTGAGTATCTACTCAAATACGGGTGTCCAAGTGTCCGACTCGGCTATTTTGTAGAAAAAAGTCAAATTTTTAGTATAAAATGAAATATCCAAGTGAGGTGTCGTGTAGAACACGACACGACACGACACCTGATTTTTGAGGTAAATGAAGGTGTCAGAGTAACATAGAAGTCGTGTATAATCAACACACCTTCCTTGCATTTACAATATCTACCTAGAGAGTCTCTTAATAAGGTTGTAAATATGAGTCCATAAGGGATATCAAGTTCCATCTTGTACATAGGAGTGAGAGAAGATTTGTGATCAGAGATTGCATCTTGGTTGAGGCTTCGGTTTTACAAGCAAATTCGGTGGTTGATAGGGCTAATCATAAACTATCTTACAAATACTATGAACCTTTTGAAGTCATAGCTAAGATAGGGCAAGTAGTGGCTTAGCGATTGCAGCTACATGTTGGAAGCCAAATACATGATGTCTTTCATGTACCACAACTCTCCTTATAGTTTCACATATACTGGTTCACCTAAGTTATTCTGAATAGAATTGTGACGCATCAGTTACGAGCTCATACTCTGTGGTTGGTTCATTGGAAGAATTCACCTGTGTTTGAGGAAACATATCTCGAATTCTCTGTACTTGCATATCCTTGAGACGTGAGAACAAATCTTTTCTTGAAGAGGGAAGAGCTGATATAGCAAAATATACTTGAAGCTAAACATAATATTAGGAGTTTGCTAAGCAAGCTTGTTAGGAAGTTATTAGTAAATGATAAGTTAGCAAGTGGTTAAGATGTAAGGTATTAAATAAATAATTTTGTACTGTATTTCATGTAAAGGAATTCGTTCAGAAAATAAACACTGCATTTTTTTCTTTCTCATCTCACTCATTCTCTCCTCATCCCATATTCTATATTCTGTTGTTGCTAAGCTACATCAGCTTACAGCAACGACGATGACATCAATAATAGCGTCGTTGTTGCGAGCAACAATGGCCGATTGATGGAAGGTCATAGAGCCACGAAGGTTCGACTAGAGATGCACAGATGACAGTCAATTTTGGTCTAAGAGAAAGGCTCGGTAACAAGAATCGTTTTCTTTAATTCATCATAGATTGTTATTGTTGTGACTTGCTTCACAACCTTCGTCTAATACCGTTCCGTTTTGGAAAGATAATTAACTGGTTACCGTGTATCCATATCACCAAATCATAACCTCTTTGTGACATTTAAGCATAGTACTAGTATTTGAAAAAACGAAAGAGCGTGAAACTGTGCTAATACTCGGACTAAAAGATCGCAATATAAAAAGAATACTATCATCATTCTTTGACAAGATTCATGTTACATGCGTGTGACTACTCTATATTTTGTACCTGGAAACTCAAAATATTTTGAGGAAGTGATGTTGCCATGCTTTCCATGGTTGAACAATTGTATCTATTTCTAGCATACTCGTAAATTCTTTCTCAACCGCCCCCTCCCCCAAAAGAAAACACAAGGGATAACACAAAAAAAAACCTCTCGTGTTGTTTACCAATTTGGCCGTCTCTAGAATTCACATTATATTTCAGTGCTTTGTTCCAGCTAAACTGTTGCAGTAGTTTCCTACAAAGAATGTAAATGTTAGTCCAAATTAGTGAAGATCAAAGCCATAAAGTGCAGAAACTCGATGCTTCAATGTATTACCTGAACAGTCTTTAGGAGATTTTCAAGCTCTACTCTTATAATGGAAAAGGGTGGCCGGCTGATTGGAGCCATTTCCCAACATTTCAGCATCAAATCACGTAGTCTTGGGTGTATATCTCGTGGAATCTCTGGTCGGAGTCCCTGAAGTTTGAGAAAAAAAAAGGTTTAAACCAAGAAAATAGTAATTCATATGCTGTGTAAATTCTTACTTCCTCCGTTTCGCAATACTCGCAACGCTTTCCTTTAAGGGAAATTTCACAGTACTTGCAACCGAGCCTTATTTAGTAAATTTTAGCATGTTAAATTACCATCATACCCTTACTTTTACTCATTATACATAATTAACAAAATACTTTTACAAATTACTTAACATTTCATTTTACTAATTAGAAATTACACTATCCTAATTATAACCCCAAACACCCCCACTCTCTCTCCTAACTCCCTCCTTCATCCATTGAAACCAGCAACTAGACCACCCCTCCAATATGCTCCCCACTCCCTGACCACCAGTCTCCTCCCTGAAACCACCATCACCACACCAACATGCGAAACCACCAGCACTCCACCGGCCTCTATTTTCCTTCCTCCTCGCCGAAACCACCACCACCGCCACAAGCACGCGAGAGCATCGATCCCCTTTTTCCCGTCACCCCCTCCCCTGAACCACCATTCCCAGCCTCTACTCTACCTAGCCCCGAAACCACTTACCACCACTCCCTCTATCCTCGAAATATAGCAAGATGGAGGAGTTTTTTTTATAGATCTACTTTTCGTGAGTGTTTCATTGGGTTTCTTGCTACCGGAAGCTTCTAACTTTGGTGGTGGTATTACATTTTCATTTTAATTATTTTTATTCAATTTGTTGAGTTTTTTATTTTGGTTGTGGTTATGGCGTTAGAGTTGGTTGGGTCGCAGTGGTGGCGCGATTCTATGTGGTTGTAATGGGGATGGTCGACTAGAGGCGGTGCTAGTCATGGTGTGAACGGGTTCACGGTGGTGGAGATTGTGGCACATTTGGGTTGACGGTGGTGGCAATGGTAGCACATTTGGGTTGACGGTGATGGAGATGGTGGCACATTTGGGTTGATGGTTGTGGGTTGGTGGCACAATTGGCTTGACGGTGGTGTGGGATGGTGGCTCAATTGGGTTGGCAGTGGTGAAGAGGAAATGTACAGTGGGTGGTTATTTTATTTTTTTGTGACTTAAATTTGTTAAAGTACATGGGCATTTTTGTCCATTGCACACCCTCTTCCCTCCTCCTTGGTTTCTGTGTAATATGTTTGGTTGCGAGTATTGCAAAACGGAGAAACGGAGGAAGTATTTCTTAGATCCTAATCTCTATGGACCTAACCCAAGGTGTGATGACTGATGAGAAAAGACACCACCATGAACTAGGGAACCCCTGACTTGTATTGTACATGATGGTTAGACGCAACCACACTTCCTTTCACGTTGACAAAAAAATTGAAATTCAGCATGATAGCCGAGCTCGATCACTCATTTATTAACAAACAACACTTACGGCTCATTCTTCGTTGAGCTACCATATGGCTTATTTGGTGAGTAGGATAAAGATTCGATCCAACAAGGTGGTCAGAAAACTAATCAAAACAGAAGATATACATGGTAATCCTGTACTCTATCTTTGATTCTGAAATTACCCTCATTTATTGGTCATTTTCTAAAACAACCCTACACATTGAAGAACATTAGAGAAAATTATCTACATAGAGATCTTCAGGTAGTGAAATAGGATTATTTTTTAAAACAGTTTAAAGCTCAGAGTTACAATGGATAATTTTTCGATTCAGAAACTATTCAGGCCCAGTGTATACAAGTATAGTATTTGCAGGCTTACCACGAAACAGTCATAGGCAAGCGTTTCAATGCAGCAAATTTCCAGGACAAAAATGCCCCCAAAGCATCTATTAAATAACAGCATTCATCTCTAAACATTGCAAACTTGAGAAAATTTAAACAAGCACATTGGATATAAATATTAACACCCCTATGCAATGGGAAAACATGCCAATGACCACATTCAAAACTGGCTTCTGCAGTTTTCGCATAAAGATTTAACATAGTTATCTTCAACAATCACAGAACATACCTTTCTTACACCTAATGCAGCTTGCAGGGGAGTCATGTTCTCGTATGGAATCTGCAGGCCCCAAAAAAAAGCTTTCACTGGAATGCCTTAACACAACTGGAATTATAGATCAAGATAATGTTCACAGACAGCGCAAGAAGCAAATTAGCATATAATGAATATACCTTGGCTGTCACAAGCTCCCACAGTACAATAGCAAAACTAAATATATCTGCTTTCTGGTCATACGGTTGATGATTTATAACCTTAAAAAGATTCAAGAAGGTTATCAGTCTGCAATATATTGGCATAATAACAGAATACCAGTTTTAGCAAAAGTAAGCTTAAACAAAGGATTCGACACCATTGTGATCATAGACACTACGCATAATCACAGAAAAATTACTGTCAAGTCTGTTGCTGAGGTACTTCAGCATTTACAAGAGAACAGCTCAAGACTTATTCTTCTTATCTAACAAAAGCCACCCTTTGAAAGAAAAAAATATACACTCAAACCACGACCCTCCAAAGTCCAGATGATTGTAAGGAACCATCTATATGGGGGGTTTGCTAGGAAAACGATAAATTTACAACACTTTATTAATTATCCAGATGCAGTCCGCAGACAAGCATTACTTTCGCCATATCATAATGATCAAAAATTTAAAAATACTCTGCGTAGATAAGCAAGATTAAGATTCACTCATCAAATTTACAACACTTTATTCATTATCCAAATGCAGTCTGCAGACAAGCATTACTTTCGGTCAAGCCATATCATAATGATCAAAATTTAAAAACACTCAGCAAGTCAGCATAGATAATCAAGATTAAGATTCACTCATCAAATTTTCAACACTTTATTCATTACCCAAATGCAGTCTGCATACAAGCATTACTTTCGATCAAGCCATATCATAATGATCAAAATTTTAAAACACTCTGCATAGATAATTAAGATTCACTCATCAAATTTACAACACTTTATTCTTTATCCAAATGCAGTCTGCAGAAAAGCATCACTTTCGATCAAGCCATATCATAATGATCAACAATTAAAAACACTCTGCATAGCTAATCAAGATTAAGATTCGCTCATCAAATTTACAACACTTTATTCATTATCCAAACGCAGTCTACAGACAAGCATTACTTTCGATCAAGGACCTAATAGAAGTAGACTCTCTAAGGCATTGTTCTTTTGGACTGGATTAATTGAAAAACATTTCAGTTCAGTTCAGTTCAGCTCCTCTTCTTTTGTCTAACAATTATAGTTCAGTTCAGCTCCTCATCTTTTGTCTAACACTTACGGTTCAGTTCAATTCATTTCAGTCCAAAAGAACAGAGCCTAAGTCCCTATCATTAGTTCATTACCATGTTATTGTAGTGTACATCCGGTTACTCTAACAGGCAGGAGCTGCTTTAGAGGAATTAGGGCAATGCTGATATTGGCGTGTCTTTATAAAGACAAGAAAAAGGTTTACAATTAATACATGGTTTACCATTACATTTGTTACATCAAAAATGTTATCACAACAGCAATATTATAAGATTAAAACAACAATTACGCGTAATTCTCATGTAGTACTTACAAACAAAAAAAATTGTTATAAAGAACGACATTAACAGATATACATACAAACATGGGTAACATATACACATTTAAATTACCTAAAAATGAATCATTATCTTGAACAACAGCAGAAGTGAATTGCTAGCTTATGGATGCTAGCTACATTGCTTTAAAGTTCACTTGCTCTTATTCAATAATGTTTTTAAGCAGGTCAAAGACACTCTCCTCCCCCAAGAAAAGAATATTTTGTTTTGGAACCCTACCCCTTTTCATGCACATAACGTGATGCTCAGATTGCTCACATAGGATTAAATTAGCCGTTTTGTCACACTTCGTGAAATGGCATAACTAGTAGAAGTTCTACACTAATAAATCTTATGGGAAAGTGTGAATTCATTTCTAATAGTATTTATAGTTATTCTACATACCAGGAATTTCGTTTTGCTAAACATTTCACAAACAACGATGGTGACGAACAAAGAATACTTTCTTGTACCAGATAACACACTGAGAAGATAAAGGGTTTACAATATTGCAATTGCACATGTAGGTCTATACTCTATACGCACGGGCACATCCTTTAAAATAGGAATCATACATGCCATTGTAAATGCAGGAAGCGTATTCAGTCAAATTTGACCTAAGGAAAAAGAGGAGCATCAAACCTCAGGTGCCATCCATCTATATGTTCCAGTCTCTGCTGTCAAAACTCCATCCTGATGTAGGAACCGAGCAACACCAAAGTCCGCCACTTTCACGACCTTCAAAATCCAAGTTAACTTCAAGCTTCAACAAAAACAGCAAAACCTTACAACAAAAACAAAAAGAACATTGGCACAGAACTTTGTCAACTGACGTGAAAAGGTGGCACCTACCCACCCTCAGACTTTAAAAAGTTACAGTTGCTAACTAAGAATATCCATTTGTGCAAAGAACGAAAGAAATTTGACAAGATTACATGACTATGTTTTCTCTCAAATAAATCACCAATACAACAACAACTAAGCCTTATTCACCAAATGATTTGGGGTCGGCTAACATGAATCGTCAACTGAAACCGTTGCCAAAGGAGATGGCATCGACAAGTGTGATAAAAAGTTTTTATAAGGTTTTAAGTTTTAAAAAGATTTTAAGTAAGTTATTTTAAAAGGTTTACACCAAAAAAGTTTTACAAGAGGTTTTCAACAAAAAGTTTTGACACAAAGACAAACACAAATGAGAAAAAAAAATAAATGAAGTAATCACACCCCCTTCCTCCACGTGGATACCGCCCCTCCACCCACTTCTATCCAACACCATGCTCTCCTCGATCCCAAGTAACCCCATATCACTTTCAATTACTTTCATCCAATTCATCTTAGGTCTTCTCCTACACCTTAAATTTTGATTACTCCTCCACTCTTCAATCCTTGTCAACGGCGCATCACTTGATCTCCTTTTCACATGACCGAACCATCTTAAGCGATTTTCCCTCATCTTTTCTTTACTAGATGCAACTCCAACTTTTTCCCGAATCACTTCATTTCTTAATCGGTCCTTCCTTGTGTGGCCACACATCCACCGCAACATACGCATTCCCGCCACATTCATCTTATGAACGTAACATTGTTTCACCGCCCAACATTCGGTGCCATATAATAACGTAGGCCAAATTGTCGTACGGTTAAACTTTCCCTTCAATCTTTGAGGAATGCCGGAATCACAAAGAAAATCGGTGGCGCTTTCCACTTTCACCAACCCACGTTAATTCTATGAGTCACTTCTCCATCGAGTTATCCATCCTTTATAGAATAGATCCAAGGTAACGGAAGACTTTCGATCCTTGAACCACTTTGCTATCCAAAGTGACCGCATCTGCCTCGCTGCTTGTAAGCCCACTGAACTTGCACTCTAGATACTCCGACTTGCTTCTACTGAATCTAAAACCACGGGCTTCAATGCATGCCTCCACAATTCCAACTTACTCTCAACACCTTCCTTTGTCTCATCAATCACTATAATATCAAACGCAAACACCATACACCAAGGTATATCATCATGAATTGACATTGTTAGTTTGTCCATGACTAGAGCAAAGAGAAAGGAACTAAGGTCAAAAACTTGATGCACTCTAATCATAATAGGGAACTATTCTGTCCTCCCCACAGTAGTCAGCACACTCGTAGTGGCCCCCTCCCCCTCATACATGTCCTTGATGATATCTACTACCTCCGTTTCTTTTTAATTGCAACAAACTCAAGTGGGTGGATTCCTAAACAAAATTTTGGTGTAAGTGTGAAACGGATGGAGAGAGAAAGTGGGACATGTGATAAAGAAAGAAATAAATTGTAAAAAGGAATGAAAACATTTGTTGCAATTAATTTGACATTTCCATTTTTGGCAATTGTTGCAATTAAAAAGAAACGGAGGAAGTATATATTTTTGTAAAACACCTTTCTTTGCCAACGCCCACCAACGTATTTCTCTTGGTACTCTATCATATGTCTTCTCTAAATCAATGAAAACCATAAGTAGATCCTTCTTCCTATCACGGGAATCTTCCATTGTTTGTCTCATGAGGTGAAAGGCATCTATAGTCGATGGCATAAATCCAAATTGGTTCTCCGTTATCTTCACATGTTTCCTTAAGTCTTTGCTCATTGTTTCATCGTATGAGTCATTAGTATGATTCCTTGGTAGTTAGTACAATCTTGTACATCGCCTTTGTTATTTTACAAAGGAATCAACGTAATCTTTCTCCACCCTGATGGCATCTTTTTGTCATCAAATCACGTTGAAGAATGTTGTCAACCATTCGAATCCTCTCACCCCCTAAACACCTCTAAAAATCGATAGGTATGTCGTCCGGCTCCGTAATTTTCTTCAATATCATCTCTTTTTAATGCTGCTAAGACTTCTCCTTTTTGAATCCTCACATACTTGGCGGGATGTGTACATCCCCGATGTCTTGTGCCTGATCACCGTTGAACAAGGTAGCAAAGTACGACCTCCATCTATCCTTTATCTCCTCATCCTCCACAAGAACTCTTTGGTCGACACCCTTGACGCATTTTACCTTTCTTATGTCTCTTGTATTCCTGTCCCTCATACGCGTTATTCTATAAATGTCTTTTTCCCCTACTTTCGTATCGAATCTTGCATAAAGCTCTTGGTTTACCTTTGCTTTAGCTTCTCGCACTGCCTTCTTGGCTTCTCTTCTAGCCTCTTTGTACTTCTCAAAGTTCACATCGCTTCTATCTTTCCCCACTAGTTTATAACCTCTCGTTTGTTTTCTATCGCTTATCTCACCTCCTCGTTCCACCAACATGTGTCCTTACTCCTTACTTGATGGCACAGTTCCTTTAGAATCTGCAAGTTCCTCTTTCGCCACTTTCTTTATACTATGTTCTATCTTTGTCCATGTCGAATCTACATTCATTTCCGTGTTATAAGACCAAATATCTTTACTAGCTATCTTAGCTAAGAAGTTCTTTTGTGCTCCCCTTGAAGCTACCACCACTTGATTCGCGGTTTCACGTTGGGTCTTCGATTTCTTAAAGACTCCTCCTCGAAACTTCCACCACATCATCAATATATTCCTTATCAATAATAATGCCTACTTCGTTCCTACTATTATCCTTTCTTAAGTACCAAAGCTTATAACCCCATGGAGCTAGTTCTCTTACTTTTCCACCAACCAACCTACTTAGTCTCTCGGTCACATAATGTGAATCCTTCGCCTCCTCATAACCTCCACCACCGCTGCCGATCTTCCCGTCAAAGAGCCAATGTTCTCAAATAAATCAACAATCCTTGTCAAAAATGTAAATTATTCAACTTTGAAGTAGGTAAAGTAAAAAAAACTTTTTGAGGGAGTATCGTTTAGACTTGGATCTTCCAAGACAAGCATCTTTTAATAGGATAAAAATTGTTCAACAATTCATAAATTACAAGTGTTACTAACTCTTTCTTAGACAACATCGAGCCAAACGACAATAGATGAATAGTAATTTGATGAAAAATTTGACATACCCAACCGCTCAAGGAATTCACATCCTAATCGAATTCATATGTATGTTTGTTGAACAAAAATCAAAACCATACTCCATTCGTTTTTTTTCCTCCCATCTCCTTTCGGGGGGTTAACAAACACAAGTGTAAATAGTGGGTTGTTGCGGTCACATGGTTAATTATTGTAAGGGGAAAAGTAAAAATAACCACCCGAAAAAAGAAAGTGGGAAGAATAGAAATAAACAAAGGAAGTATCTTTTATTTCTTAATTATTGTAACTTTTCCTTGCTTTCATATATATTTTCTACTTGGGTGCCTGGGGCATGCTGGGAATGTGGATAATGTATTGACAGGGCAATAAAAGCCAAACTAATGATATAAGGTAGTTGTTAAGGAGGTGATATTGTGAGGTGGTAGAGCAGGAGGTGATGCGATGAAGAGATAGCAAGGGAGGAAGGAGGAAACCATTAGAGGTTGTGGGTAATTCTACAGCACATTACCCCCATTTCTTTTTACAGTATCACTATTTTATCACCTTAATACAACTCCACTCCTTGTAACTAGCTTAGTTCCTCTTTCATTTCTTGTTTGACTTTCACAAGCGTAATATATTACCCTCATCACACACATGCCCTTTGGACAGCAAATTTGGTGTTGACCACTAAGTAGATTGCAATGATTCCAATGGATTTTGATTTTTGAGACAACCTTACACATGCAATAATTTTCTCTTTCTAATATTTTACTCCCAAAGTATTCCTTCATAGAACAAGCCTATAAGCGAAACGCTCAAAGCCTCAAAGTTTGGATTATGTACTTTTTCCATCCAACCAAAAATCAAGTTGAGAAATCAGCTACAGAAACATAGTATAGCTCTGACTGCAACATGGGAAACTAGTGCCTACAGCGTCAAGAGTAATACTTAGTACGTACTTGAAGAGTATCCATGAGCAAATTTGCTGATTTCAGATCCCTATGAATAATGTCATTGTGATGCAAGTATTCCATCCCTTTTGCGACATCAATCGCAAATTTTAACAGTTCAGACAACTTCAAAGCCCTTTTGTGCTTGTGCAGGTAGTTATACAGACTCCCTCCAGGCATGTACTCTGCAAAATATAAAGTGTAGGCAATGGGAGCATCAGATGTATGAAAAGAATAAGCAATGTTAGTACTTCGTAGTTCCCTCAAACCAGTCAAAAGAAAGGGGAAAAAGGGGCGAAGAACTGTCGTTGCTGGAAGTCAACAAAAAGCTTTAGAAACATGCCACTAATAATGCTAATAACAACCATAAAAGGCAAACATGCATCCCTAATATGAAAACTCCAAGATAATCTATATATACAAGGATCCAAGTGCCACTAAATGAAATTGCTCCCTACAGCAAATGCCAAAGAAATGAGTCCCCAGAATCGGGCACTCAATATACTTCTTGATTATTTTACTATATACCACAACCACCACACTAAAACCCTAATCCCATCAGATTTTTCCAACACATTACAGCATTCTATAGTTTTCCGATGAGAAGCACAACCCAAGTATAGATAAATAGCACATTACAAAGAGAATTTCTCCAAATTCCTACAGATATATGTTACAGGTTCTACTCCGTGATTAATCACCGTTTCCTTATAATATCAAACATCATAATGCTCCTAGTCCTAGACACCTTAACTACAAAAGACAACTTTGAATCATTGTTCAGGTTAAGTAACCTCAAGTATCAACATGTGTGTCCAATATGTTGGAATATGGAGATGTTTGGATGAGTTGGAGAAGGTTATAAGTCAAAGTGGATTTGTAGGTAGAAGTTCTGAAACATGACACGGCCAGTGTCACATAATTCGTAGATCGCTCTGGAACGGGGAACGAATTCGGGAACGGAATTCGCTGCACAGAGCTTTGATTTTAGGCAAATTGGCGAATTGTGAATTGCGAATTGGGAACGAATTCGATCGAACCAATTCGAGATTCGCACACCACCCCAGCGAATTATGTGACAGTGGACACGGCCGTGTTAGAGATGAAATAACAGTGTCATCAGCACCACGTCTGCGTCACAACTCACAAGGCACATGTCCATGTTGAGCTGATTCATGAGACACAAGAAATTGCTGGAATGCTGCTGACTGGTTGACACATCCATGCTGGTTTTGACACGTCCATGCTGATCTGTTTTGTGAGGCGTTTTCTAACCGGCTTTAGAAATTAGTTTCCTAGTATGAGTCTAATTACCCTAGGCTTATATATAGGTATCTAATGACAACCGGTCGTGTAATGCTATTAAGTGAGGTGCTTTTCAGAGTTATCACGCTTAGTCCCATATTTAGTGGTAAATTTGTCTAGGGAGATCTAGAGAGCCTTATATTGAACGCACATAATCAATGAAAATTCCTAGTACATCGTTGGGGTTTTCTCCCGTTCTCGGGTTTACATGTATAATCCTTGTGTGTTCCTTTATTATTAATTCACATGTTTTTCCATATCAGGCAAAACACGCTTTTCTTCATCAATCCCAAATTGATTTGAACATGTTATATTTTAGGAATGTCCAACTCAATGTTACAAGGAACGGGGTACGAATTCGGATACGCGGAACGCTAGCTTGAGTGAATCGGGAGCGCTGGCCACTGGGTATGAATAAATAATATATATATATAAGGTGTAAAAGCATTGGTCAAAGTAAAAAAAATGGAAAAAGGGATACAGTAAGGCTGTCAGGAGGGTAAAAAAGAAGATAAGAATCCTCATTAAAAGAAGAAAAAATAAAGAAAGGATAAGTAAAAAGGCAGTGGAAGCCAGCTGTCAAAAAGATAATGAGAAAAAATATAAAAAATAAGAGAGAGAGGGACAAGAAGTGGAAGCACGTGACTTATTAAAACCACTTTTGAGCAATGAATCGCCTGCTTCTAGCTTCCTTCCTCCTCTCCGGCAATTCTCCTACCACTGTCCCCATCTTTCCCGAGTTTCCTCTGCGACAGAAGTTCAGACGCCGGGATTCTATCGCCACGGGCCTCAGGAAACGGAATGCAGCCATCAACGATCTTGGTCGTTCGTTCCGAGCGATCTGATCGCGTTTGTTCCGGAACGCGATCCGGAACGAACGACCCAGATCGGAAAACGTGCCTCCGTCCCGCGTTCCTGGTATCATTGGTCCAAGGTATTCCAATAATTCTCTCCTGCTCCCTATGTCCCACCCAAAAATTTCACTCTTTCATAAAAGCACCTCATTTCTCTCTTCTACAGCAAAAAAATACTCCAAATACTTCTATCACATTTACCTTTTTAACAAAGAAAAGATTGATAATAACTTAATATTTTATCTCATGAAACTATGGGTCATGGTAACTCCTCGAACTAATATTAACTTTTTGTTTGATTAAATAATTTGTGAGCCTTCATTCCTAACAAGTGGTTAAGTTGTCAGTGATAATACGATAGGAAAAAATGCTTTGATGTCAACGATATGAAACAAGGACGGAGTTTGTTAACTCTATCGAATATGTATGGAAAAACATGTGATGCAAGTAAGGTCCATTTGATGAGACTTTTCTCTTTGCTCAAGTCATGAAAGAACTAACGAAGTCGATTCAAGAAGACATACCGTGGTGTATGATGTTTGCGGACGATATCGTGTTGCTTGATGAGACAAAGAAAAGTGTCGAAAGTAAGTTGAAATTGTGGAGACATACATTACAAGCTCGTGGTTTTAGATTGAGCAGAGTAGAGGAGTAATCAAATTGTAAAAGGCAGTAAATGACTTGGATGAAGGCAATTGAAAGTGATATGAGTTTACCTGGGATCAATGAAAGCATGGCGTTGGAGAGAGTTACGCGGAGGGAAAGGATTCAAGTGGAGGAAGGGGTGTAATTACCTTATCCATTTGTTTATCTTTACTGTGTTTGTGTTTGTGTTTGTCTTGTGTTTAAATAAAATAGTCGATGCCATCTCTTTTTTCAACTGTTTTCGATGATGATTCATGTTAGCCGACCAAAATCATTTTGGGAGTAAGGCTTAGTTGTTGTTGACGGCTTGTGTTGAGATGGACTTTGAAGATGTAGTAAACGCCTTGAACTGTTGTCCTCTCTAATGCAAAATAGCAAAATACTCCCTTGTGATGCGGTTGTGGCTACTATTAGTAACTTGCTATTAGTAACTCTACATAAACGGAGAAAAACCCTTAAACTGAGGGAGGGATTTGGTGGGTAAAGTACTCCAAGATTCTGTGCGAAGGTGTGTAAGGTAGAACAGCACGGGGAGAACATAACATGGTAGGTCTAGGGGAGACTTGGGTAGTCAAAAGACAAAGGAGGTGTTATCGCAAGGTTCTCACAATAGGGCGTTTCTCGTGGGAACCTCGAACATAAACTTTTATATGTATGTATGTGTATATAACTATATAATACACACATACATGTGTTTGCGTTGTGTGTGTAGTTAATTTTAATATTATAATTATCTTTATCGTTTATTAAAAACCAAACTTTTCTTTCAAAAACAAAAAGAAAGAAAAACAAACTTTATTATTCTCATATCCTAAACTCTATAATTCTATTTTTATCATTCTAATCCGTTACTTATTTTTAATTAAATGATTATAATCTGACATGGTAGTATGTTGCTCCTTATATTTTGAATATCTGTTTTTGGGTAAGATAAAAGGGAACTCACTTGAGGGGAAGTTCAGGGAAATCCCTCAAATGAATTCTATGAAATTTGAACCCTACACCACACGGGATTCTAAGGTGGACAGAAATGCCACTATTCTACTATTTCAATCTCATATGGTACTTCCACATATCAGCATGTAATTTGAAGTTCATTGCTGGATTTATACCGGTTGATTTTAGTATAATTGTTAAATAACACTATGATAACATTACGGTAATCATAAAAGGTTTGGACATATGAAGAACAATCAGTACTCAATATCGATCCTCATGGTATCTTCATATGGTGGCATTGTTGAACCAATAATATGCCCAGCAGAAATTTCTGAGGAATAGGAATATATTTCAAACAAGTGGTCATATACTGATTTCTTTTCATCTATAGACAGACATATATGATACCTGTTACAATGCATAAATCAGGAGACTTTGTACACGCGCCAATAAATCGAACAACGTTTTCATGTTGCACCTTCCTGCATATGAAACCAACTACTATTGGTAAAGCAGATCAGGAAAGAGGAACGGAGGAAGAGTGGACAAAGCATGCCACAAATTTGAGCTAACAATTTCCTTTTCTTTAGACGGTTCTGCATAGATAAGTGATATGATGCCTTAAAATACTGTAAAACATCAACATGCAAAATCTTCGGTAACAATTCCTGTATTAGTAGTTTGTTCTCAGGGCTGCATTGACACAAGAGAAGAAAACAATAGTCTTTGCAAGGAATTCAGCTAAGCCTGAAGGAGTGAAAACAGGTTGGAGAAATTGATCCATATTAAATCTTTAGTGCTTCATCTTCTTCTATGGAGACCACCAGGTTGTCAATGACAACCTTGTGGTGACTTGTCAACATTATATATGGGATTGATACAAAATAGATTTTATGACTAATATCATTCTCCAATATTCAACAGAATCCCACAACAATAAACAAGCGGCATCCCTCATCATCCATTAAGGCCGTATCAGCTGTTTAAACAAAAATGCCTACTTTGTATCCACCAAGGCACAAACTGCCCGAGATAGTTTTAGTTCCTTGTTGCCTCAGAGAAATTCAAGTGTCCTCGCATTCTGCACATGCTGAAGAAAGTCCAGTTCGAACTTTGAAGCCCTTATTACTTGAACTAATCACAATAACCATGTATTCCCAATTCTTTCCGTGGTATTTAAGCTAGTCTTTTTACCTTTTTACTAATATCAATGTCGAAAATGGAGATAATAAAATTAAGAAGGAAGAGGCAACATAGCAGAGGTGTAACAATAATATCTCCTAGGCTTCAATTAACAGCCCACAACCCACCCCCCCCTCCTCTTCGAAAAGCACGTGACTCATCATCCCAACTGTCAGATAGAGTTAAGAAATATCAATTACTCACCTTAAAATTGTCACTTCTTGAGCAAACTCATCCTCTGAAGCTTCAGTTAGATGTTCAGACCTGAGGATCTTGACAGCCACATCCTGACCAAGGTACACTCCTCGATACCTTTGCCAAAGATCAATAAAAGATGAGCAACCCATACAATTTGCAAAATCGGTACAAGAAGCAATTCTACTCACAGGTCGCCACAAGATCCAGATGCAACTTTTCCCCCTATCTTTAACAACCTTCTATCTATTTCCCAATTTCCAGGTTCTCCTTTGGCAGCAAGTGCTTTCTTCACAGAAAACTTTGAATGTGATGAGCCAGACCACGACCCCTATAATTTTATAGAACTTCAATGAACTGTTTTCCCCTTATAGAATATAATCAAATGACACAGGCTCTAAAAAAAGACCCTCAAATGATAATACCTGATGGCATATATACTACGAAGGAACCAGATAATTTTAATGTTAAATAAGTTGCAAAGGCCAGCGATCGTAAGCTAACACACACGCAGAGTCTAATAGCTATTGACAGAGAATTTCAAACGACAAAGCTCATTCAATTTTTATTGACATAAAAAAATTTGACTGGACATTAGATATCATAGAACCAGGCAGTCACTCATACACATGCACCCATTCAAATTTGGATTGCTAAATGATTTGTACAACATGAAACAAGAAAAAAAAATGTGAGATATCATAGAACCAGGCAGTCACTTACTTAATGTTAGATATAACTTACACGTACACGTGCCCAAACAAGAAAAATATGCCCTATCGTCTTTATGTAATACATGCAAGATCTTCCTTTTTGGGATGATTGTTATAGACCGGAAATGATGGACAAGGTAGATGATAGTGTAAGGAAAGAAATCGTGATTTTAATGGTGATGTAAGAACTAGAAATGGAACTTGGATTGATAGGATGGAAATATTACATAACCCTAAGGGATAATACAAGCTAAGTATTACACTACAAAAGATCCACTCATTAATTTTCATCATGACTACGCTCTCTCTACTTAGCTCAATTTAGAGATAAGTTAACCCTAAAACTTCTACCAAGTTCCTAGTTCCTAAATTCTTGTAAACTACCAAAAGCACCCTTATCCTAGTAATATCCATTCATTACACTACCGAGTACCGGCCCCTTAAAATTCCACCTTGTCCTCAAGGTGGGAAGTAATTAGCACTGAATTCCAGCCCTAGCGAGCAATGAAAAGTGATGTTGATGTTGATGACTGGCTTCCATTGCCGTTCCAATCCCTCATTGGTCATGCCTCTGACTATTTCCTGTAGTAATGGCTTGCGTTTTTGCTCTTCGTGAGATAGGTGTCTTCCAAACTCGGGTACCACAACTATGAACGAACGGAATTCTGCTTTAAAATTTTTAGTTGCGTGGTGTGGTGTTTTAGCGTTGTGGGATGAGGGGTGTTGGGTTTTGAATGTTGCAGATGTAATATGGAGGCAAGAAATGGAAATTGAATCTGAAATATTTTGGCAGAATCAATTAAGATCTGGTCAGAAAATTTGGGTTTTGTAATTTGAATGGGTTGGGTTGTGAGTTGCAAAACATGGGCTGCATGTGTGGGCCTAATACTAATGAGTTTAGGATAAGGCTTGACCCTTTTTTGATGTAACTAGTGGGCTCCACAGTGGCTAGGAAAGAGCAATGACTGAAATAAGGCACGTGTCCCAACTCTTTTATGTATTTCCTCTTCAAAAGTTTACGTGAATGCCCTTAATGATTTCCCTAGGTCTGGCTTTTTCCCAAAGAATGAAAAGCCTAGTTCCAGAACATTCTGCCAGTTGTATGCTCCTTCACTCCTCTCACAAACAACGTTTCCACTCCCACCTGCCTCCACATCTCCATGTGCTCCATTCTCCACCCAACCTTGACCATGGCCAATGTCTAAAGTTAGATAATAATCAGATGCAATGTTCTTCAAATCCTCTTGCTCCGTCACCTCAGTTTCCTCCAACACCACCTTCTGAGGTTGGGTAACTTCTGGGCCCACCACTGTTCCATTGTTTAGACTACCAAAACCACTAATTTTGGTACAACCACCTGCAAGGTTAAACGGTTCACCCTCCTGATGGCACAAATGGAAGTTCCGGTGTTCCACCTTGTCGGTGAACTTCGCCGGAGGTGGTTGTGCCAGCCAAGAAATTGCCGGTGGAAGGCCAAAACGCAGCACCAATGAAACCTTCAACTCCTCCCATCAAAAGAAGAGTCGTCGACGGTGCTCCTGTTCAAACCACCGCGACGCTTCGCCCTCGAGTGCAACACAGGCAATTTGAACTCTTCTTCTCGGCTGAACCAAAACAGTTCAAAGTACTCTTCAATCTCTTGCACCCATTGCCTTAGGTCTCTTTCATTAATAAAGGAAGTTGAAGCTCATACCGGATGGTTTGTAGCTTCCTCCGATCCGGAATCCACTGGGATTTATCTCCATAAATCCCTCTTGAATCATACTTCGTAGCTCCTCCATTAGAACACTTTTTTCAAATGAAACAGAAAATCAGTTGTGATTTCTGGCCACCACGGACCGTATCGCACTGATACCAAGTTGTTATAGACCAGAAATGATGGACAAGGTAGATGATAGTGTAAGGAAAGAAATGGTGATTTTATAATGGTGAGGTAAGAACTAGAAATAGAACTTGGAATGATATGACGGAAATATTACATAAACCCTAAGGGATAATACAAGCTAAGTACTACACTACAAAAGATTCATTCTCTCATTAATTTTCATGATGACTACGCTCTCTCTACTTACTCTATTTATAGATAAGTTAACCCTAAAACTTGTACTAGTTCCCTAGTTCCTAAATTATTGTAAACTACCAAAAGTACCCTTATCTTAGTAATATCCATTCATTACAATGATTCATAATACTTGCTACGTTTCTTTAGTGGTAAGTTTCTTTAGATCTAAAGACACTTGTGCCCCTCACTTTTCCCACCCGCCTCCTCCCATGTGAACTACTTTAACCACATGGACAACATATAAAACTTACACTTTCTCTCCTCTTTTCTTGCTTCTGATGTGCCACTATTCTATGTGGCATGTATTGTGAAACACGTGTAGTATTAGAAGTTCGACAACGTCAAAGCTCTGCATAAACATATATCTAATGACGAACAACGAAAAATAGCTCAAATAAGTGAGCATATCATCAAGGTTAGCATATCATCAACGTACAGCGATAACGACACTTGGATGGCAGGATCTTTTCTTCTTGCCTTAGACTCCCTTAATCACACCTTGCAACATGCCTTTCACTAGCATCATACCAGCATATCAACCACAGGAGTGAAAAGAAAAGGTGACCGAGGATCACTGCTACATCGCCATGATGAAAAACCAACACTCTTAGAGCACCATTTACCACCACCTGGAAACAAGCATGATACAAGGAAACCCTGATTCATGACCATAACCACCACCATGAAACCCTTTCTTCTCCTCCAAGATAACTAGAAAAAACTATCTATCCTGACGTAAGACTCCTAAAAGACTCTTCTAAAGAATGTTCTTGCGGAATACATACTGCCCACTTTTTAGAGGATAAAAGGGTTCTTTTAAGGAGGAGCATGAATGATATAAAAACTCCCATGTGAATGTTCTTACTAAAAGACAAGTAAAGGACGCGGATTTGGGAACAACCGCATTTGAAAGTTCACCTATATCCTATAGTAGACTTTATTTCCCTATCTAAGCAATATCAAAATTGCCAACTAGGTCAAACGAATACCAGTCAACTCTTTATGCAATACTCACTCGTCAATTACTGGTGTAAGAATTTTCACAGATGAGGTTTTCTCGGTCTCATCTTTGTAGAAAATTAGGAATTTTTCTTCCAACTCGCCCCAGAACAGGAAGAAAAAGAAAAGAAGGAATTGGTGCAAAAGTAACAGAGGGAGCTTCGACAGGTTGAAATCCGATTCCATCTTTGTAGTAAGCTATCCAACAAAAGCAACCAAAAATCCTTGGTTAATCAGACATAAATTTGAACTATAAACATACATAATTGCAAAAAAAATGGTGGTCAATAGAGGTATATCAACCGGTGCTAATGCGACTACACCTCCCTCATTTGACAGTATACTGCGAAGAATGGTGTAGATAGGCAATAAATACCATTTCCGGCACAATAAGAGGGAGGTGAGCACCGTATTACCAGGCATCTAATTGTCGGAATGCTCCAACACATTAAAAGCACAAAAAATTAAATAGAAAAAAAACGAGAAAAAGGAAGGATAAACAAAGACAAGCTTGTGATTGAGTGGTTAACTGGACTCGAAAAATTTCAGAGGTCGTATCGCTGCTTTAGAGGGATGGATCAAAATACCCCATTATAACACTCTATTGCAGTTCGCAGCTTCTTCCACCTGCGTCTGGATTGTTTGAGAGTATATAGAAACAATTTCGTTGGCACGCGTCCAACCCAAACACAATGTTGCTCGTATGCTCTCCTCGCCGGTTGCGCCGACTACAACCCTAACACTACGCTCCAACTGCAAAATCCTCTTTTAATGGACAATCTTCATTACTCGGGACCAAAGATCCTTCTTCTTCTAACTCTTAGGCAACTACGAGGGAAGAAAAAACTCTCGTCTTCCACCTTTACAACATAGGCCATTCCTCCTTAAAGCCTAATCCTCATCAAGGGGAGAGCCTCTTATGTGCTTCACTTATAGCAGGTCACCTCAAATCACATCCAACAACCTCAAAAACACCGTTGTAAAACTCTCTAGGTTGGTAGATCGGGTGCCTTCACTCGATCCATACCAAAACCTCCCACGCCACCTCTTTAAATACCCTCCCAAGCACACAACTAGCCATGAGGGTTTCCAGACTATACCCCTCTACACACAGAAATACATACTGCACCACAACGTACAGCAAAAGCTTTAATGAGGAAATCCCTTGCTCAAAGTTCTATCCCAAAGCTGACCTACTCCCTTCATCAAAACAAAGGAAAAAACGCAAGGACAAATGCAAAACAAAAATTTTAGGACTAGTAGAACTCTTGAAAACATGGATGAAAGCTTGACAAAGAAATATTAAGAAAGCGGAACAACTTCAACATATACAGCAGGAATGGAAAATACACATCAACAAATAGCATCAATCTTATTGTAACTCCCACAAGCTAAATGTTCATGATATAGATCAAAGAATCCATTCAGGTTAAAATAGTACCTCACTCCTATCTATTGCTTCCCCCATAGCTTTCCGCATGCTTTCAGCATCCTGATCACAACATCGCAAAGTCAGCAACAATTTGACTCAGCACAGATCCTGCTGTATAAAAGTATAAGTGCAATATCCTATCAAAGGCAAGCCCACTGCAAAGAGCTGGAAGAGGCCTCCAATCACAATCACCTATGCTAGAAGAAACAGGCCCAAGAGCACCTGAGTGATGGGGATGAATCTAGCTATTGAAGCTGAGGTGGCAGAGCGGAGTGGCAGAGCATCTAAAATCTGTTATTGCTTTTTATTTCTGTTATTTCTCTTAAGGTTAGTGTAACAGAATTCCTCCAGCTTTGGAGAGAATCTCTTTAGCTATAAATAAAGAGAATGTAAGCTAGGTAAAGGATATGAAAGGAAGAAGAGGAATGGATGAGAATTGAGAGCTTCCTCATTCTCTCGGAATTAGTGAGGAATTGTATTGTTGTTTTACCCGAATTCATCAATACAATCACTATCTGTCCTAGCTTATTTCAGTTCTTAGCAAAAGTGGTATAAGAGCTCTACGAGCCTAGGGAGAATGGTGCCTGGAGTAAGGATAGAACAAATGGAGACTAGGTTGGAGGAGACATGAATGGAAGTGAGGAGAGAATTTCTACCGTAGAATCAACCAACCTCTGGACATGAATGTTCAATCAGCGCGAATGGAAGGAAGGATCGATCGAGCAAGGGAAACTCAAGAGGGGATGATTGCTCAGATGCGAAGAGATCAAACTCTTTTCAAACTGGAATTCGAACCCAGATCGAGAACTTAACGAAGAATGGAGAAGAACAACTCGAGATCAAGAAAACTTCGAAGAATTTCAAGAGGAAATGGGAAAGAAGAAATGAGATCTTCGAAAACGAGAGAATCTCTGGCAACCCAAGGTGGGGCGGAGGATGGCGATTCAAAAAATTAGACCTACCTTTATTTGACGGCCACAACCCCGACGGTTGGATCATCGCCCGAACGTTTCTTTCACTTCTATCGTCTGAGCGAAGGAGAGAAGGTAGAGGCGTCCGTGGTGGCGCTCCAAGGGGACGCGTTGTTTTGGTATTGGGAGAACCGCCGCCGGCCGATAAGGAGGGCGGGAAGAACTTAAAGGAATGCTCCTCAAGAAATTCGATCAACAGCGACGGGCACTTTACACGAGCAATGGCTGGAGCTCCAGCAACTGGAGGGGGTGATGGAGCATACTAGAAGGTTTGTGGAGTTGTTAGCTTCGTTGAAGGACGTGCCGAGGAGCTTGCACGTGGTCAAGATATAACGGGTTGAAAGAGTAGACTAGAGACGACGAGGCGGTATTGGGCCCAATAGATCTGGACCATGTATCCACGCACCATGCAGCCCAAAAGCTTGAAACTAAACATAAGAATGCTGAGCCAAGGAGGCGGTCCCTAGGAGTGGGCGGCTAGCGATGGACCAATTGAGTTACAACCCAACCCCAAATTTCTTTAACTCCACAAATCAACCCAGAAATAACTTCAACCAAACCTATACCAAATTTCCTACCAACTCCAATAGCCCAAACACTAACCAAACCACAACCCAGCCAACCCAACCCACAAACTCCCTTCAATCCACTGCTTCAGTTACACCAAAACCCACTTATTACCCAACCCAAACAAAAACCCGAAATTTTGTGAGAAGATTGACTAATGCTGAAGTACAACAGAAGAGAGAAAGGGGCCTTGCTTCAAATGTGATGAAAAGTGGAACATTGAGCACAAGTGCAAGGAAAGAGCTGAGTGCCCTTCTCACCATTGAAGAGGAGGAGGAAAAGAGGAGTTAAAGCAAGAGATGAATTACAGGAGCAACTTATACAACCTGAAATATCACTAAACTCAGTTACGGGCATAACTAGCCCCAAACCTACGAAGATGACTGGTACCATCAATGGCACAACAGTAGTGGTAATGATAGATCCAGGAGCAACCCATAATTTCATTGCTACTAAGGTGGTGCAGCAGCTGAACCTAACCCAAACACCCACTTCAAGCTTTGAGGTGTCCTTAGGAACTGGATAAACAGGGGAGTGGAGAATGCAGAGCCGCGAACTGATCATTCAGGAAGCTGTGATCATAGAGGATTTCCTTCCTCTACCACTGGGAAATTCAGATGTCATACTGGGCATTCACGGGTTAGAGAAGCTAGGAACCATTAGCACAAATTGGAAGACAAGCAATGAAGTTTCAACTGGGAAAACAAACTATAACCCTCAAGGGTGATCCTACCTTGGGTAGAACAGTGATCTCATTGAAGGCCATGTTGAAAACAATTAAAAAGAAAAGGAGGGCTGCTGGTGGAACTCAAGATGCTGCAGCAAGAAAGAGGAAGGCAAGGCAGAGGGACCTAAGGAACCCAACAGTTACTCCAGCAGTATGATGAGGTATTTAATCCTTCAGGTTTACCACCAATAAGAAACCATAAGCATGCTATTACTTTAAAATATGGTGAAAACCCTATAAGTGTAAGACCTTATAGATATCCACAACTTCAAAAAAGATGAAATTGAGAAATTAATTAGAGAGATGATGCTAGCCGGTATAATACAAGTCTCTTCTAGTGCATATTCTAGTCCAGTTACATTGCTAAGAAAAAGATGGCTCTTGGAGATCTGGTTGACTATAGAGCACTTAACAAGGCTACTGACAAATTTTCTATACCTATTATTGAAGAACTATTAGATAATTGGATGGATCCTCTATGTTCTCAAAGCTTGATCTCAAATCAGGCTATCATCAAATTAGAATGAAAAAGAGGATGTTCCCAAAACTGCTCTTTAGACACACATGAGGGGCATTATGAATTCCTTGCGATGCCATTTGGCTTGACCAATGCCCCTGCCACCTTCCAAGCACTTATGAATGAAGTTTTTAAACCTTATCTAAGGAAGTTTGTGCTGGTATTTTTTGATGATATACTGATTTTCAGCAAGAGTCCAACTGAGCATTTGGAGAACTTAGCCACAGTGTTTAAACTGTTACAGCAGCATGGTTTGTATGCTAATAGAAAGAAGTGTGAAATTTGGAAAGAAGAAGTGGCTTATTTGGGCCATGTGATTTCTTCTAAGCGGGGTTCCAGTGATCAAGCTAAGATCCAAGCTATTATGAGCCGGCTCAGGCCCTCTACCTTAAGGGAATTAAGAGTAGTTCTTAGGGTTAACTGGCTACTACAGACAATTCATCATGGCTATGCTGGAATTGCTCAACCTTTGACTAATCAGCTTAAAAAAGATAACTTCGGCTGGAATGAAGGAGCTACACAAGCCTTTGAAGAACTGAAGCAAGCTCTGGCAACTGCTCCTGTGCTGAGCATGCCTGATTTCTCCTTGCCTTTCATCTTAGAGGCTGATGCAATGGATATGGGCTGGGAGCTGAGGTGCAACAACAAGGCCATCTCATAGCCTACTATAGTAAGACTTTGGGCCCTAGAGCACAATCTAAGTCCATTTATGAGAAGGAACTGATGACAGTTGTGCTAGCTGTTCAGAAATGGAAACCTTATCTTCTGGGCAGACATTTCATCATACACTCTGACCAGAGCTTGAGGTATCTCATGGAGCAGAGAAGTGGGACCGATTATCAGAGGGCATGAGCAAACTATTAGGGTATGATTTTGAAATAATCTATAAACCTGGACCCTCAAACAAAGTTGCTGATGCTCTATCTAGGGTTGCAACCGAAGGAACATAATGCAACAACATACTTACATTACACTCAGTAGGTTGGGAAGACCTACACGCAGAGATCAAGAAGGATGCAAGCTTGCAAAAGAAGCAGCGAGCTCCAACTCCTAAGGGATACGAAGTACATCAAGGAGTTTTCAAGTATAAAAGGAGAGTAGTACTGCCTACTAACTCTCCTATCATTCCACAACTCTTGCAGCTGTATCATGACTCTCTTTCGGAGGCAGTCTGGGACTTCAAAACATATCACAGCTGAGTGGTTTTGGCAATGGATGAAAGCAATATCCAAGTATGTTCAAGAGTGTGCAGTCTGTCAACAACAGAAGCATTCAACACTCAAAACCAGCTGGGTCGCTGCAACCTCTACCAACACCTTCTTCGAGGATACTGCCACGGAATTTTATTGGTGTTGTTACCTAGGTCTGCTGGATTTGCTGGATTTGACACGCGGCGTAGTAGTGGACAGGTTAACCAAGTATGGCCACTTCCTCCTCGTGAAACATCCATTCACAGCTAGCTCGGTAGCTGCTTTGTTCATTAAGGAAATTGTGAAGCTACATGGATTTCCCTGCGTAGCATAATATCTGACACGGATAGGATCTTCATGAAGTTTATTTTGGAAGGAAATGTTCAAGTTGCATGGTACTCAGCTGAAAAGAAGCACAGCATACCACCCCCAAACTGAATGGGCAGAGTGAAGTTGTGAATAAATGTGTAGAAGGATACCTGAGGTGCTTTATCAGGGTAAACCCAATGTTGGGCAGCTGGGGTTGTCTTGGGCTGAATACTGGTACAACACCTCCTTCCATGTGTCCACTCAAGTGCACCCTTTAAAAGCCTCTCTAAGGGAGTAGCCACCTCACTTGGTTAGGTTTCAATACGGCTCTACTACAGTAGCTAGTTTATGAGCACTTATGGAGAGGATGCTATCTTGGATTTAGCTCAAATTTGCTCTACTTAGAGCTCAATCCAACATGAAGAAAACAAGAGATCTACAGATAGCGGATGTGCACTTCACTGTTGGGGAAACGGGTGTTTCCGAAACTCAGACCCTACAGACAACAAAACTTCAGCAAAAAGACCATTTGAAAAACTCAGTGCCAACTTTGCGGTCCTTTTCTGGTGGTGCAAAAATAGGGCAGGTAGCCTACAAAACTACAACTTCCCCTGAAACAGCAAAAATACATCCTGTTTTTCATGTTTCCCACCTCAAAAAGGGCTATTGGACCACAGGAAGTCCATCCTACAATACCTCCTGATCTTACTTAGTTTTTCATGGTGAACCCTCAGAAGTTCTGGGAGTGAGACAAGTACCTGATGGGACCTCCACTCACACAGAAGTGCTGATTAAGGGCAGAGCTTACCTGTGCAAGAGGCTACTTGGGAAGATTTTGCTCTCCTCAACTCCAACTTTCCTCTTTCACCTTGAGGACAAGGTGAAAGTTTGGATGGGGGGTAATGCAAAGAGCTGGGAGAGGCCTCCAATCACAATCACCTATGCTAGAAGAAACAGGCCCAAGAGCACCTGAGAGAAGGGGGAATGAATCTAGCTATTGAAGCTGAGGTGGCAGAAGATCAGAAATCTGTTATTGCTTTATTTCCTTTATTTCTGTTATTTCTCTTAAGCGTGTAGTGCAACAGAATTCCTCCAGCTCTTGGAGAGAATCTCTTTAGCTATAAATGAAGAGAATGTAAGCTAGGTAAAGGATATGAAAAGAAGAGTAGTGAATGATAGAATTGGAGAGGAACCTCATTCTCTCGAATTAGTGAGGAATTGTATTGTTGTTTTACCCTAATTCATCAATACAATCACTATCTGTCCTAGCTTATTTCAGTTCTTAGCACCCACAATGCATTAATACAGTCTCTTCTCTTTCGAACTGGGAGCTAATGGACAAGAAAGTGGCTAAATCACGAGGTCAATCAAAGATTTCCCATGATTTCTAATCATAAAGAAGATATACAATCTAGCCAGGGAAAGATGCTCCTACACGTTCGGCTTAAAAGCAGAACATGGAGGAAATCTCTTGACAAACATCCTGATTCTTTATCACTTATCAAATAGGATATCTACATATCTTTAGGCGTTGGTTTCTTATTACTCGAAGGGCAAAATTTTACCCCCTGACTCTGCATTGTGTTTCGAAAATATCTCAAGTTTGCTTCCTTCATGTGAACAAGGTGATAGGCTAAACACCTGAACATAAAAAGAATTAAGTGGGAGATGTACAATCCGCTCTCAGGCCATTAAATAGAGGTGGCCATTGGATGATTCTAGCCCAGCCAGCCTGATTGTGCCTGTAAACTGGAAGAATAAGCTAGAACCGGGCGCATAGGCAGTTGGGTTGCAGGTTGCAAAGTAAAAAATTAAGTTTGACGATGACTGGCTTGCCTGGATCAGCTAGGAGGATAGAACATTGTTGTAGCCATCAGGAAAAGATAAAACATACAAAAGAAGGAATAACATCGGCCTCATATTCCCTTCCTCAAAATAATATATGTGTATAGACATGCTTACAATCTAATATATCAGTCCAAGCCTTTAAAGTTAACAATTTCCCACCTCAAAACTGCAAGTACCCAGACTGAGAAAGAGAAAGTAGAGTATTTTGGAACAGGAGCATAAGAGAATTTGATAGTATATACTATATACACACTTTTTTGAAGAAAATAGAAGAGTAAAGCTTGGAGCTCTCCATAAATGAAAACATTATATTCCACATGAAATTTCCCTAGAGACACAAATGAGACAGTAAAAACAAGAACAGAAAGAGGAAGGAACAATGTAAGCTGAAAGCTTTACATCTGAACAATTAAGAGCATAGAAATCAATAAGCATCAAGAATATTAGGAAAATGAAATCACAACAATCAGAGTTCAAAAAAGAAATGTAGAGTTAATGAGAGTGTAGGATTTGGTTAGCCTATTATAAGAAAAGCGTTTGACAATTATTAAGACAAGAAAGATCCATTGCAAGCTTCAATCATAGACAACATCTTAAATGGAAACATTCATGGAAAGATAACATAATACAAAGTTCTCGATTCATAAAGAGATCTCAGGTCATCTGTCATGAAAGAACAATTTACATATCCCTTTGTCTCAGAAATGTTGCTATTACTT